>VRLP01004913.1:0-42803 GCA_009660295.1 Lophius piscatorius | reverse complement strand
CAGTCCAGGTTCACACAGTGAAACAGTCCAGGTTCACACAGTGAAACAGTCCAGGTTCACACAGTGAAACAGTCCAGGTTCACACAGTGAAACAGTCCAGGTTAATACAGTGAAATAATCCAGGTTCACACAGTGAAACTGTCCATGTTTATTCAGTGAATCAGTCCAGGTTCATACAGTGAAATAATCCAGGTTCATACAGTGAAACAGTCCAGGTTCACACAGTGAAACAGTCCAGGTTAATACAGTGAAATAATCCAGGTTCATACAGTGAAACAGTCCAGGTTCACACAGTGAAACTGTCCAGGTTCACACAGTGAATCAGTCCAGGTTCATACAGTGAAACTGTCCTGTATTTCCCCCTCATGGGAAACCCACCTGAGGACTTGGGGAATCGTATCTTCTGCTGGAGAAACAAACAGTCTCTGTTTTCAGAGCCGTGGTTCAGTTTTTCAGAAGTGGGTTAAAGCAGGTCACAACACGACACAGAGAGAAGAAGAAAAAGTCTCTCATCCTCACTGTAATTATATTGTCTCGCTGGTTTCCATGGCCACAGACGGCACGGCACAGTGTGCTGCAAATATTTGTATGACTTTTCATTTTCAAGCATTTCCTGTCTTTTGTGTCCTCTGAGCCGGCGTCTAAATGGAGCCTGATTAGATCAGCAGTTATAAGGATCCATCCCAAATGCCTCTCCTCAAAACAACTAAATCATTTTCCCGTTCTTACAGGGTTTTTTTCCCTCCACTGAAATGTCGGATTAGGCCACATCCTGACTACTGGGCCGCATGTTGTTGCCTTTTTTAAATTCCAACCGGAGAATACGCTCTGATGCCGATGGCGTCAGAGCGTGCCGATGGCGTCCCCGCTAGCCGAGCCCCCTCGCGTGACCCCGCCGCTCTGTTTACTCTGCCGTGTCACCCGCTCTCGTATGGAGACGTCTCTTTCTGCGTCCGTCTGCAAAGTGAACACCTGCGGCTGCGGCGGTGTTCGTGAGTGACAGCGGCGCGCTGCTTCCGTATTGGCGTCGACAGCTCTTCGTCTGAGGGGCCAACCGTAATGATGAGCATGAGGGTTTTTTTTTTTTTTTGCTGCTCGGGGATTTTAGGAATCCTGACCCAAGAATCGTCACCGTGTATCTGGAGCAGTGGAGGTTAACGCTCTAAACCTTCTTTTTTTATTTTTTAAATGATCATTATAGCAGATCCTCTGCTCCACCTCAACCTGTCAGACACGTCAAAATGTCCCGACACTCCGGCAATTACTGTCACATCGTTATCTCGGCTTTTCTGATTGATCTACTTTGGGTTCTAGACTCTGCTTTGGGTTTTTCTGTTGAGGCACAGTTACACATTATCCTCGGTGCTGCGATAAAAAACCCTCTCTACGACATTTTTGTATGTTTGCACTAAAAAAACAAGAACAACGTAGATGAGCTGTCACATATAACAAAGTATCATCAGCATCTAGAGTGATATACATCTGATAAATGTGGCAAATGTACAAAAACCTGATCCACCAGATCCCAACAAACCCATTGTGGGACAAAAAATGTTGGGTGGTAGAAAACATTTTTGATGTAACATTTACTGAACTCAAAAAAAAAAAACGAGAATATTTCAGCTTAGGCTTCATGTGAAGGACTTAACAAACAGGACAATAAAATAACAGTAACATAATAAAAAAGAATCCATGGTAGCAGGTGTGCAGTAAATAGAATTCATTAAACAAAATGACAAAAAAAGGTCAATGATGTCCAATAACAAAAACTTTTTCTGAAGACAAACAAGAAAGCCAAAAAACAAAACATAGGGTCAGACGTACAAACTGACAAACAGACACAGACCGAAATACGCTGAGTAACAATCGGGTGAGGGGGAGAAGAATCAACAGTCAGGGTACCACCACTGACAGGTAACCAGATAATTAATCCCACCCACTGACAGGTAACCATGGTAACCAGATAATATATCCCACCCACTGACAGGTAACCACGGTAACCAGATAATATATCCCTCCCACTGAAAGGTAACCATAGTAACCAGATAGTCAGTGTTATTCTGGCTTTGGCTGTCAGTGGTTATAATGTTATGGCTGATAAAACAATATTAGAGCGATAAAAACCAGGCTGGAGGTTTTTTTTTTTTTTTGATCCACTCCCTTCTGGCGCCGTTATGCTTTGATCTGAGAGTGAAGTGGCCTGAACACTCCGGCGAAACCTTCTACGCTTTTACAGTCGGCCCGATAAACAAGACGGGACATCAGAACCGTCGCGCGGCAGAGAGTGTCATTGGTGGACCCGTAAAAAGCCCCGCATCCAGCAGGACAAATAAAAAGCTGCACTTACTGTGAATTATGCATGGGTTGGCGCTGGATTGGGTCGGGTCTGCGCCGGCGCTGGTTCTCCATGAAGCGGCTCCTCAGAGGAGATAACTGAAGTTCTGTCTCTACCTTTTTTCCGGGCCAAATGTAGCAGGAGGCAGCGAAGGCCTCTGAGACGTTCAAGTGCTGACGCTTGACTTGTTTATATGCTTCTCCTCCGTCGCGTCCATCAGGGATCGAATATTTGTTTACAGGGCAGCAAAACAAGCCCAGCAGTAAATAACCCTAAACAACAACAACAACAAAAACAACCCAGTCTGTTGGCGGGAAGAGACAGGAAAGAGGATTGAGCCACACTGTTAAAAAAAAAGAAAGAGGAAGAAAAGTAAATCCATATCATAAACGTTCAAATGTTGTCATGTGACGGTTGTTGTTCTTACCTTATTTTTAACCGTCAATTTTAACCGTGTATTTCTCTCTTATCTTATTTACGGTCCTGTCGGCAGGTTTACATCATATCTGTTTTTACCGTAACGTCTAATACTATAATAATAACAGGGTCAGTGGGTTTTTGTACAGCAGAATTCTGGGAACCCCAGCTGAAGGTATTTTACCGTAAAATTACAGAATCGGTTTTGTTTTGTTTTGTTCAGCATAAATATCAACAAAAACATTTTGATGTTGTCCTTGTTGAAGACCTTCATCCGGTCTGATGAGGCTCGCTGGATTTAGAGCGAGGTTCTACCTTCTAGAGGACGTCCACTGATAGTCCACAGACATTTGGGTAGTTGGACTCGTGGACCCCGTCCAAGGTCTTTTCAGTTTTAGGTCTATCCTGTCCTGTAGGGGGGTTTGAGGTCTTTGTGGAGGATTTTAGGTCTTTCTTGTCCTTTAGGGGGTTTGAGGTCTTTGTGGAGGGTTTTTGGTCTGTCCTGTCCTGTAGGGGGTTTGAGATCTTTGTGAAGGGCTTTCGGTCTGTCCTGTAGAAGGTTTGAGGTCTTTGTGGAAGGTTTTAGGTCTGTCCTGTCCTGTAGGGGGTTTGAGATCTTTGTGAAGGGCTTTCGGTCTGTCCTGTAGAAGGTTTGAGGTCTTTGTGAAGGGCTTTCGGTCTGTCCTGTAGAAGGTTTGAGGTCTTTGTGGAGGCCTCCAGGTTTATTCCCTTTTTAAATAACCCGTCTCAGTGGCTGGTTGATGCGGACAAACCCAGAAGACGTTGGTGATCGGACACGGAGCCGTTCCTTCAGGCTGCTGATGTTTCTCCTCAGATGATTGGTGGTGTTTCATCAAGGAGTCGACCCACTGGAGGAGAATCCAGCTGGGAGAAGGGGGACGGGTTCAGGATTGAACATGAGCCTCCGTCTCGTCAGAAGGACCAACGGATGAGAAATGAGGCGGCGCAGATTTCTATGTATATATTTACATAGAGAGAAGGAGGAAACGTCTGCAGCCGCTGGGCTGAGAAAAGTCCCATGGTGCATCTCTGTCACACATGTTTGGGCAGCGTTTGGATGTGATGAAGAAGCAGGAAGATGAAGCTCATGTTCAGGCATGTAGCGCAGCCGTATATTTAATTTTCCGCCTCTGTGCACTCTGTGCCAGCTGCGACTGAACGCGACGTCTTATTCGGCGGATTTTAAAAAGACATTTTCATATCCGCGGCGGAGCGGCGGCGAGATGACCTCATTCGTTGATGCCTTCATCCTTTCAATGCGTACGGGGTCGTCTGAAGCTTACTCTCCTGCGTCTTTGTTTTCGTCCTCGGACAGAAAACACTTTTATGAGAGAAAAAAACTACACTGTAAACCCAAACGCCGGAATTCATTCATTTTATCCCCGAAAAGAAATTTCTGCTAATTTAATACCGCCATAGGCTGTAGAGCAAGGAAGAACTGGATTGATCTTTGGGTAGGTCCGTTGCATATTTCCTATGCAATATATATGAACTACTCACCCCACTGACCTCAACACGATCCCTCCGCTCTACCCACTCATACCTCCTCCTCCTTCCCCGGACTAAGCTCAGCACCACGGGTGATCGGGCCTTCTGTTCTGCTGCCCCTCGTCTGTGGAATGCCCTCCCTGACCATCTCAGGGCTCCACAGACGACAATTATCTTCATTATTGAGTCATTATGGGATGTGATCTCAGAGCAGACTGCTGACTTCATACAAATAGTTAGGTTGAGTCGATATAGACGGTAGGGGGCGGGGCTTGTACAACTTTTTTCGGGGATATTCCTATAGGCCCAGTAATTTCACATAATATTAGCGAAATGTGTAAAAGTCTCTGGATGTTGAAGAAACGTCTCCAGAACTTTCACTGCTGCTCCTGGATCCACCTCAGACTTTAATCAACTCCTCCTTCCTTCCCTTCACGAAATGTCATCGAGATCTGAGGACGACCTTTAGAGATGTCGTGGAGACAAACAAACAAACATGGCGGATCACATGACCTCCTCTGAGTCTCGTTGCTGGAACTAATAATAAACTTAATTTGAATTTGTTTAAAACCATCAGAGAAGAAATCTAAACCGACCCGCTGACAGGAAATGAACGTGGATTCGTCTCTCTCCTCTTCCAATTCTGTTTCGTCCTGGGATTGGACAGACTTGGGTCTGTCCCTCGCCACAGCAACGCTCCCAGCTCATTCTCAGGGTCCTAGTATGTCCCAAAAGCGGATGAGATATACAGTATAGTGTCTCCAGAAAGATCTGGGTCAACTATTGGGTCCACTTCCTGCAGGTCGCCCCTCCAAAGGGGGGCGACCTGGAGGCCAAATGTTGAACAGTGGCTCCACTCCGGCCCCCCCTACCAAAGAAGCTGCTCGTATTCATGACCTCATTCTTTGGTCACAACTCAGAGCTCTGGATCGTGGGCGATGCGATTAGCCTCCTCAATAGGAGACGATCCGCGTTGAGATTCTTGAAGTGTCACGCGTCAAAACGACGATGACGAAGTGGAGGAAGAGTTTATCCGAGTTGATTTCTGCTACGAGATGGCGGAATTTTGTTTTTCACAACAAATTCAGGATATTACAACGAATGATTGAAAAAATTGGGTTCGATTGAGGTATCATAGACAATCTCTCTCTCTCTTTCTCTTTCTTTCTCTTTCTCTATCTCGCTCTCCTTCTCTGTCTCTCTTGCTCTCTGTCTCTCTCTCTCGCTCTATTTCTCTCTTTCTCTCTCTCTGTCTCTCGCCCTCTTTCTCTCTTTCTCTTTCTCTGTCTGTCTCTCTGTCTCTCTTCTCTGTCTCTCTCTCTTTCTCTCTCTCTCTCCTTCTCTCTCTCTTTCTCTCTCTCGCTCTCCTTCTCTGTCTCTCTCGCTCTCTTTCTCTCTCTCCTCGCTCTCTTTCTTTCTTTCTCGCTCTCTGTCTCTCGCTCTCTTTCTCTCTTTCTCTCTCTCTCTGTCTCTCTCTCTCTGTCTCTCTCTCTCCACCTTCTTCGTCCATGCCTCCTTAAAAAAAAAGACAAGCCCTTAAGTTTATTTGAAACACTTTATGGCGTTTATCAGATCCTTTTTCTCTTTGTTTGATCAACTTCCTGCCTCACGCTCTCCAGCAACAACTAGTGGCCTGAAAAAGTTCTAGACTTTATTATTCTAGGACCCGTCTTTAATCTCTAACTCTTCGTCTTTGGGTAAAGAAATAAAATAAAAGAGACTATAGAGGAAAAACTGCCACCATAAAACGTTAACGTCCGTCTTAACATCAAGGTTTTATTTCCGACACGACTTTACGTCGTACTCTAAAACCAAAACCATTAATTCCACATTTTTTAATTGAGGTAATGAAGTTTTGATGTTCGTCTAATATCCCGATATTATGCTGCGTTCAGGGTTTTCTGACGGTTCCTGAGAAAATAAATATGTGAGTTACTTTCAGTAACTCTGAAATATGTTAATGTTTATTTAATGCTTCATTTGAAACGCTTCTCCCGTGTTTTACAAAATGAGCTTCTTACAGATGGAAGAATCTGACGATCCAATATTCCGTCATTCCTGCCGTACGTTTTTGACAGTACGGACCTTGAATGTGTCTTAAATCCCATTTTCTAACGTCGTTAAATGACTTGAATCGAACGTCGAACCTGTAAAAACGCTGCATATTTACATTTCCTCCCCATTCCTACGTTTTTCTGCTTTGATGCCTTTGAGTTTAATCATCTTTCTTAATATCAAGGTTTGATTTCTGTCATAAATTACCGCGCCGACTCCTGCTATAATTATCCGCTCTTCCTCGTCTCTTCCTCTCAAACATCGTCCGGTTGTTTTGCGTTTATTTCGGAGGGAACAAAGCGCCGCTGACGTTATTGTCAAAACGGAGAAGGTTTTGGAAGGAGGACTGTGTTTTTCTTGTTTCTCCCAGAAGAAGCTCTTCATTTATCGACGCCGCGTTCGAGGAAATAAATCAGCTCCTAGCAGCAGCTGCGCTTTGAAACTTGTAATCAGCTCGGCCATATTTCTTTCCCCAGATTCTCATCTCCTAATTCTGGGAGCCTCCCATTAAAACGTCGTTCCCTCACGTCCGGATCTGCAGCTGCCGACAAAACCTCCAGATGAACGTCGGACGGCGAACCGCTGGAGATGGTTGATGATCCGGAGGCCATGTTTGCCCTCGGAGCGCCCATCGCTATGGTTACCGACCTCTGCTGGAGGCCCTTGCTGCCATAAATGTCTTTGAACGCATCACGGGGAAACTCCTGGAGTCCGACTGTTTTTCTATTTGCGTCCTGAAATGTCACATTCTAGCTACCGTAGTTTCCTTCTTCGGAAACGGGAGCGTTTCAATGTCAAATAGTCGTTTTAGGAGCGGTTATTGTGTTGCCATGGTAATTAATAGCGTACAAAACTTGTATGCTAGAAGGGGGCGCAGGAACGCAACCTAATTCTATCATTAAAGTTAAAGTAAGCCAAGGTTAGCTAAATGTAGCTAATACCAGCTACTGTAGCTAGAGTTAAAGAAACCGTTGTTAGCGTTAGCTGATTGTAAGCGATTTAAGCTTGCAATGGCTAATGTTAACTATCGTAGCTCAAGTTTGCTAATGTCAGCGATCATTGTTAACAATAGCTTATATTGGCTATTGTTGCTAAAGCTGGCTCATGTCAGCTTAATGTCGCTAAAATAAGCTTCTGTAGCAAAAGTTGCAGAGACTGTTGCTATTTTATATAGAAATGGCTTATGTTAGCTATCGTAGCTCAAGTTTGCGGATTTAATCGACCATTGTTAGAGTTGGCTAAAGTCAGCTATTGTAGCTCCAATGAGCATTAGCTGCCATTTCTGAAGTTGGCTAATGTCAGCTACCATCTTTAAAGTTGGCTAATGTTAGCAGCCATTGTTAGAGTTAGCTTATGTCAGCTACCATCACTGAAGTTGACTAATCACAGCTGTCGACGCTAGTGTCAGCTAAAGTCAGCTATCCTAGCTAAAGTTGGCTGATGCTAGCTATCATAACTACAGAGGCAGCTAACAGCTAAAGCTAGTATCCTGGTTCCAGAAGACGTCCTGGTGCATTCTAGAGTCACATGACCTGAATCCCGGAGGAAATCTCAGTGGGGTTCTGAAGAATGGGTCTCAGCGGGTCAACCAGGAATATCCCAGAACTTAAGGCTTTGGTCCCTGAGTACCGGGCTGAGATTCCTCGGGAACGCTGCCAGAAGCGGATCCCTGTCTCTGCTTCATGTTAGCAGCAGGTCAGAGCAGCTGGAGGTTCTACAAAGACCCGGAGACGCCCCCCATGAACATGAAGGCTGGAACCACTCAGAGACTCTTGTAGACATTTTCACGCTTGTATTTTACCTCCGGCGATAAACCTCTCACAAGCTCTGAGAGACGTCCCCCCGGAACGTGTTGTCTGGCGTCTGGCGGTCCGCGGGTCTGCAGGTGTTCTGACTCAGCAGAAGGTCTGGGGGAATGATTCAGTAACAGAGTCTCTCCAGCAGCAGATAATCCGCTGCCGTGTTTTTCCATTAGCGATGCTCTTTCATTAATCTGAATTAACGCGCCGCGGCGGGGAGCCTGATTCATGCGGCGTCCCCCGGGGGCCCGCCTCATCCTGCTCCACTATATTTCAGTGGGCCCGTCTGATTGAGAGCAAGGTTCTGTACATGATCGCACCTTGTTCTGTTTCGTCCTACTATAATCAGTGTCATTAAATACACCAGCAGTCAAGATGCTAGCGGGTCTCAGCTCACATCAAAGATGTCAGACACATCTCTAAAACATGACGCGGGTTCTGTTTCCTCGCCTCGCCACGCCGTCGGATCGGATGATTACAGGAGGGCTTGATGAAAGGAGACAATGCAATAATGAGAAACGATGATTTCAAAGATGCAACACGTTTTGTCTCGTGTAGAAAAAAAAGGAGAAGGGAAATCTGTCCCAGATCAGAACCTGGAGCTTTGTATCAGAACAGAACCCTGGAGGTAAAGGACCGTCTGGAGGTCCAGGATTGTCATCAGGCTAACGTGTTAGCATGTTGACCAGTTCTTCCACTGGTGCGTGAAAATCTTAAATACGGTAATTTTAGCGAGTTGATCTTAAATGGAACCAAATCAAGATCAAAAGGATTTTTAATTTGGATTTTTTTATTTAATTGTTAAAAAATTAACAAAGTTCTCAAACTAAAAATAAGATTACGGAAAAGGTTTACTTCAATTCATATATAATTTTGATTCAATTCTGATATTATTTTGGATAAATTATTTATCTTCAATTTTCACTTAAACGTATTTTCAATATTTATATATATATATATATTTTTCTTCAGGTTCAAATTTTCTGTTTCCTGATTCACATATTTTGTCTATTTTTCACACTCAAAACTTTTTTTCATTTGGTTTCAAATCTAATTATTTCAGTTTGGCCCCGATCTGGCTCAAGGGGCGGGGCTTCCACTGAGAGGGATCATGAGTGACAGCATAAGAGAGAAGGTTCAGGGCGGTCCCAAATTATGATGCCTTCGGGAGTCGTGGGTACTTTGATAAATGTGACTCGATGCTTTCTATCTATTTCTAAGTTACGATAAACAGGCTGTTTTGTTTTTTTAGATCACCATAAGTAAAATATTAATAAACAAGAGTTTTAAAATATAACCAGATGATTGTTTAAAAAATCCGTTTTTCAGGATCGAAACTTGAACTTTCAGATTCAAACATTCTTTCAATCCATTTTTTTATTGTTTTAAATGAACAAACCTTTTGGCTTTGATTGGGCTCCTGAGACTGAACATCGTTTGTTAGCATAATGCTAACCTGTTCAATCAATCTGAGCGCTCAGAACCAGAACAACATTTAGATTTTTTCTAACACATCTGTGAGATACATTTAAATGGATTTAATCTAGATTCAATCTTTAATCCTCACCGAAGCAGCAAAGCGTTGACGGCGGCGTTTAAATGAAAGCTTCCTCCTGCGGCTCAGAGTCCACAGGTTAGCGCAGGTTAGCGTAGCGAATGGAAACATCTCGCCGTGATGTTTTTATCCGTCAGTGATAGAAACGACAGACGCCTCCAGGCGTCAGCGGAGAGGAAAATGTGGTAATAAGGTTGGGAAACGCTCGGAGGGTTTGATTATACGGAAACAGGAAAGCGTCTCCAGTCTGATGTCGACGTCTAAGAAAAGCTTTAAGATGTTTTTCAGGCCGGTTATTTTCTTGAAGGCAGACAAACAAAACCTGAATATCTCAGTAGAATCAATCCTGTCCATCCATGTGTGAGGCGTCCACGGTCTCGTCTTCAAGAGTCCGTGTGGTGTGAGACGGTGGTGGGAGACATGTCCCGGTCCAGTCCAGATTCTTTTTATCAGTTCGGAACCGGTCGTTTCGGGTCGCAAATCAGTGAACTTCTAGTCTAGTAATAAAAAAATGACATTTTCAGTTGAATTTCTTCTGAAAGATAGTTGCTGGCTGCTAAATGCTACTAGCTGCTAACTGATACTAGATGCTAACTGATACCAGCTCCTAACTGCTACCGGCTGCAAACTGCTTCTAGCTGCTAACTTTTTTCTTTTTTTTCCCAAACCTTTATTTAGATCAACATATAACTTGCTGCTAACTGCCACTGGCTGCAAAGGGCTGCCGGCTACAAACTAATATTAGCAGCTAACTGCTACTGTATGCTAGAAGCTACAAAGTGCAACTGCTGACTAACTATTACTAGCTGCTAACTAACGGTTGATGCTGCAACCATCTGCTACAAGCCGTTAACTAGCTGCTATTTGCAACTGGTGACTAACTGTTACTAGCCACTAACTGCTATCGGCTGCTAACTATTACAAGCTGCAAACAGGAACTCATAACTGCTAACTGCTAAATATTGCTAACTGATATTGACAGCTATCTGCTGCTGGTTGCCTCATTGCTAATTGCTGCAAACTGTTACTGACTGCTATCCGCCATCGGCTAATAGCGGCCACTAGCTGCTAGCTCTGGACATGGACGCCTTCCGCCAGGAGGCTGAAATGGGTTCGGTATCTTCTGGGGTTGTGGGTTCTTCTGTACGAGCAGCACGGAGTCATTCTTTGCTCCGAAAATGTTCATGGACCAGAAACGTTCCGTCTTTTGTGAAGCGTAATTTTGATCTTCTATGTGCTACAGCGCCCACTGCTCCTGTTCTGACCTCTGATTCTGTGATGGTTCTGGATGGAGGTTCTGCCCTCAGAATCAGTCTTTGCCGAGTCTCTGTTGGTCTGAAGCTTCTGGTTAGATGTTTGTGCATCTCCTGGGTGTCAGCGGGTGATAATGAATGTCTGCCGGCTGCAGGATAAAGCCCGGAGAAAGTGCTGATGACCTGAAGAAGACCCGGCCCCCTCGCCCCATGCATCATCCCACTGTCACGTCCATTCATCTCTGTTATTGATTCGTCCGCCATATTGCTTCTGCCATGACGAAACATAAAGAAGGCGCTCACCTCCGACCTCGCCCATAAATCACCCCCCGCTAATAAAACTGACTCGCCCTTCTCTCTCTCTCTCTCTCTCGCCGTTTCCTGCAGGGTCAAAGCCAAGAAAGGGGTGAACCTTCTCCAAACCAAGTCCAAGAATGCCCAGTGGAAAGTGGACTGGGAGGTTCAGTCCGGCGCCAAGCACTCCATCACCACCATCGACGTGAGCAGGAACCGAGCGGTCAAACAGTGGTGAGTCGAAGAGTGACAGCTGTGAAGAAGTGGGCGGAGCCTAACTGAGGCTCTGAAGGAAGGGGCATGGCCCAACAGAGGACGTTGAGGAAGGGGGTGTGGCCTAGCAGAGGACTGTAGCAGGTGGAGGGCGTGGCCCAGCAGAGGACTGGGAAAAGGGTGTGGCCCAGAATTGTACTGTGAGAAAGGGGCGTGGCCCAGCAGAGGAGTTAATTATAATTGGTGACACCTGTGAGGGTTTGTGTTTGTTTGATCTTTTTTTTGATTATTTATTTATTATTCATCTGATTCATTTCTGTCACGTGAAGAAAAAAAACACACACAGGAAGAGAAGGTCTCCATTCTTCATAACCTGGTAATAATAAAGTTATTTATTATAATAATGATAATTTACTATTTTTTCTACTTGATGCGTTTCTGTCCCTCTCGGCGCCGGAGCGGCAGAAACTCGTGGGCCCGTGACACGTTCTATAATTCAGCTTCTGTCCTGCGGGCAGCATTACAAATGTAACGTCGGCTCTTTCGACGATTGCAGGAGCAGATAAACGTCTGTTTGATTGAGGCGATAAGTCAGATTTATGTTTCAGAATTTCCACTTGGCTTTAAATGAAAATAATCATTTGCATATTTTCAGCCCCGAAGTGTCAAAATAATAATGTTTTTTTTTTATTTTTTTTTATCACTTTACATGCGAGAACAAGAACAAACTGCTGACAAGTACTCACACTTCATCAGCAGAGAATAGGGATTTGATTACACCAGTCAGCCATAACATTATAACCACTTGTCCCCTTGGAGGCCTGGACTCCGACAGAATTCATCAACTTCAGGACAATATCATCATCATCATCATCATCATCATTATCTTCTGCCTTGTATATCCCATATATTCAATATACAGGACTATTATAATAATATTTTATTCACTCCGACCAACCAACGCTCAAAAAGTCGGGGAATTATTGAGTACCGAGAACTCAAAAACTGTTTCATGGATCAAATTCAAAAATTCGTTCCACATAAAGGTTAAGGTTCCACATAAACCTTAGTCCGAGGAAGAACTGGATTTATTTTGGGGAAGGTCAGTAACATATTTCCACCACTAGGGGGAGATTCAGCTCCAAAATTGAAGTTTTTGGGTAATAATTGCTCAACCTTTGGCCCGATTTAGTCCAAAAGTGATGCAAATTAATCAAGTGGAGGAAATCTTGGAGGAAACAGTTCATATTTTACTCACTAGGGGGGGCTGTTTTTAGAAAAATCATTTTTTCAGACAAAACTTCCTTACCGCTGGGCCGATTAAGTCCATAGTAAAGTCCTAGTTCGTATTTCTATGATTTTTCTATATATTCTATTCCATTATATTTCTATAGTTATTAATTTTTGCAGAAAACAGCGTTTTTTACCCGTTTAATCCCGACAATGTGTCCGATTATGTCCAAAATGGCTCATATTAATCTACGAAAGCACATCTGACCTGTAAGAAAATACATTATTTCACTATAATAGTTTATATTTGACACTTTTTACTCGTAGCTCATATGAAGTGACTCAAGGAATTCTGTCTTTTTCTAAATTCCTGATCTCAGAAAAACTAATTAACTGTATTTATCTTCATCGTTGGGCCACTGAGGGATCTGATCCCAGAGCAGACTGCTGCCGTCAGGCTGAGTCATTATGGACTGTTTGAGATTATGTATGAGTCACATTTAATTTGAGGAGTTAAACCAGGGGGGATGGGGGGCTTTTCTGGGATGTACCGTTGCAGGATGATGACCTAATTGTCATAATCTCAGATTTCATTATACCTCAAGATGGTTCTAATCCTCCCGCGTTGAAAGAATCCCAAATCTGCGTCTGAATGGAATCCCTGTTTAACAATAATGTGTTTTTTTTCACTCTAAACAGAAAGTAAGTGGTTTTTCTTTGGATGGGTTCTGCTGGTTCTGCTGATTCTGCCTCCTGCGGCTGAAACGTCTGAGTTTATGCCGTGAGCAGACTGAAGAGTAATGAGCCCAGAAATGCGTCGACTCTCAGGACGCCACTTCCTCTAATTACACAACCGGCGCCGTCAGACAGAGAAATCTAACGTGATTCTCTGACTGATCTCATTCAGGTCTGTTTGTGCGGGATTTAAGGAGCTGCTCGCCGTTTACAGCGCACACACACACACACACACGCACACACACACACACACACACCCACACACACACACACACACGCTTCCAGACACCGTTTGAACATCTGGGTTCTGTTTATTCTGATAAAACCTGTAAACAGGAAGTCACCCTCCTCATCATCAGAACCAGAATTCAATGTCCTCTCCTGTTGGCGTCTGGTTCTGCCAGCAGCTCTCCCCGCATGAAAGGCCACTCATCATTGATGATGATGAGTAGATGACGAAGGTTCTAGAAGATACAGCAGGAGCAAAACAACGTTTTGAAAAAAATTAGTCATCACGGCGAATGATTCAAGAGTTTAACAAACAGAGATGGATGAATAGACGGACGGATGGAAGGATGGATGGATGATTATGGTGATGATGACGGTGATGATGATGATGGGTGGGGGGACGGAGGGAGGTAGACAGACAGACAGAAAGACAGACAGGTAGATGGTGGTATGGTGGGGGAGACAGAAAGACAGACAGGTAGATGGTGGTATGGTGGGGGAGACAGACAGACAGGTAGATGGTGGGGGGAGGGAGACAGACAGACAGACAGACAGGTAGATAATGGAAGGATAGATGATATATGAGTGGGTGGGACAGGAGTTAGGTAGACAGACAGACAGACAGACAGGTGGATGGATAGATCTACATGAGCAGAATTCCGGTTCTCTAACATTTGTCTTCTGAAATGTTACATTGAACTCCGGTTCCCGTTTTCTGAAGACCTTAGATTAAGACAGGAAGTGGATTCAGCTCTGTTACTACCTCCTCTGCTGAGTCACAGGTGGAGCAGAAACGAGCCTCACCTTGTTCATTTTAGCGTTCATGCGGAGCTGAGAAACAGTTAATCTTAAAGACATCACGTCAAGACCGGGTCAGTGAACGCACCACAATGCAGGCGCGTCTTTTCCTTTTGTACAAAAAACCGCTCTGCTCTCTGAGTGAGAGAATGACCTCTGACCCTGATGGCGAGCATCTTCCGTGGACGTGGGACGGACTGATGACAGCTGAGTGTCACAGACAGACGGGGGCGTTTGTTTTCTGAGAGCGATGTGAGATCTCGTCCCTCCGCTGCCGAGTGGAAGCTTTTTGTGTCCGACGGTTTGATGGAGGTTTGATTAAAAGGCTCTCCAGGCTGAGTGGAGGGAAGGGTCTGTGCTCCCGTGATTGACAGGCGGCGGGTGAGGCCGCTCCCGACTGAATGAGAGGATGATTCTGGTCACGGGTGGAGGGAGATTTAAGTCGAGGTTGTTGAATCTGAGGATTAGAGGCAGGTTGTTTATGCGTCTGAATCAGGGAAAAATAATAATTTAATTTAAAATGTATATTTTAAATGATATTTCAATTATTGATCAAAAACGTTGTTTTATAATAGCAAAACAAATAAAATAAAAATATTTTAATCCCATTAATTGATTCATTTTCAATTTTATTCTAGCAAATAATCATATTTATGTCAAATTAAATGTGTTTTTTTATATATACAAAAGTAATAAATACAAAATTAATACAAAATATAATACTTTTTATTTTGTGTAGCAGGAAAGAATATAGAAAAATATATACAAATGTATTAAAATGTTTAATAAAAATGGAAAATTACAGAACATATAGAAAAATTCATAAAAAAATTAATTTTTATACTAATTAAACTATTTAATTAATGAAATACATTTTTTTATTATAATTTGAAATAAAAATGATATAAAAAATATAAGAATAATATAAAACAAACATTTTTGGATCTTTTCTATTGAAATGACTCAGAGTTACGTGAAAACTTTATTTTATAATTCCAAATATTTTCAAACTGAGGAACTAACGGATGTAAAAAGAAAAATAATAAACATAAAACTTTCATTTAAATGTGTATTTTTCATGTTTACACAAACGACCTCCAGGGCATCATTTTTTTCCCTTTTTTTTTTTTTTTTAAATCAAAAATTGAAATCCACGCGGTCTTAGGCTCGGTTCCCTCTGCTGGGTTCCCTCTGCTGGGTTCCCTCGGCTCGGTTCCCTCTGATGCATCTGTCTTCCTCTTCTTCTGACAGGGAGGTGTTGGGGAACGTTGAGGTGATGCAGCTGGACTTTGAGATGGAGAACTTCACCAGCCTCTCAGTGACCCGCCGGATCAACTGGAACATCGACTACAAGGGTCAGAGCCCGCCTCCGGATTCGGATAAGGTGGTGACGGAGCTGACGGTGGTGCAGCGGGACATCCAGGCCATCATCCCTCTGGCCATGGTGAGTCAGAAAAAGAACTCTTGTGTTTTATGTCCAGAACCCAAAAAAGAAACACATCAGAACTTCCTGAATGGTTTCATCCCAGAAGGTTCTTGAAGTGGAAATAAATCCAATCATCTGAGATTTCCCACAATGCTTCAGTGTTGGTTAGTTGTTAACTCTGCTTGTCAAACGTGAAGATTAGATTCATTCAAAAATAACTTTATTTGAGGAGTTTATAAGAAATTAAGAACAAATAAATTATAATAACGTTACATTTGATTTTACGTTAAATTGATGTTTTATTTTTATTTTGAATTTAAATCTGAAATCAACATAAAAAGGTATTTTCGCAAATAAAATATACAAATATATTAATAAAATGTATATTAAATTGAATTTCTATATTCATTAAAATAATTGAAATGACATAAAAAGATGTTATTGTTTTAGTAATAAAAATCAAAGTAAAAAGTATATTAAAAATAATGTAAAATGTAAAAAAAACACGTTTTATATAGAAGTAGATAAAATAAAATAAAAACGGACTAAAACCCTCGGTGCTGAAGCTCTGCTGGGTCGGGTCGTGGGTCCGGTACATGGTGGGAGGTTACCGGGACCGTCGCCTCTTGACCCCTCAGCCCGACTCTGTAACGTTTCATCTCCCGGTTCTGACGGTTAACTTCACTTCTTCTTGTTTGGATCTCCTCAGATCCAATATTTATCTTATATTCACAGCAGGTTGTTAATTTTACGGCACCGTTAAGAAGACGGATTGTTCTGGCAAAGATTTTAGTTCTCCTCGCAGAACCCACCTCATCTTTGGAAGAATATTTATGGATCCTGCATCCGACAGCAAAAGACGTTCGACGCGCCGCATCCTAGTTGTTGATGAGCCTCGGATCGCAACTTTACCCACGCGGAAATTTACGATGAAACACCGGCGGCCAGAACTTTACTGTAAAATAATACAGTATACGAGACGGTCCCGTAAAATATCATTAAAAAACAGATAGAATGTCAATCTGTTGAACTGCTACATAGTAAGTTTCAGAAAATTACAGTATATTATCAAGAATTCCGACTTAAACCTGAAAATAAACATTATTTGACAAATATATACCGTATTTTTAGCGTAATGTTGATGTATAAATTACGGTATCCTTGAGCTTAAATGATTTAAGTTCTTTTTTCAGGTTTTCATTTGAGCACAATGAAGGAAAATACGGTCACACATATAAGATATTACGGTAACACAAATACCAACCCGTTAACTGTTACGTAGTTACTTACAGAAGATTACAGTACACTATAAAAAAAAACATTACATTTTAGCCTATAGTGTTAAAGTTATGCTACGCTCTTGCTAATAGTTGAAGGTTGACAGAATCTATAATAAAGATATAATATTTTTACGGTAATTTTTTGGTATTTTTAAATAAATTTTAACCAAAATTTATATTTTTACAGTAAAATTCTACCTTTTCCACATATTCTGACTATAATGATAATGAAGTTGTTTATTTTTTTAAGATAATTCTCCGATTCTTCGACGTTGATGATCTACGTTCTGTTTGTGAATTTTACGGTCTTTTACTGTTTTTTTTAAATTCCTTCCTACCGACAATTTTTTACAGTGTACAGGTTCTTTAACTGAACTCACGCTCTGGTTCTGGTTCTGACTCTGCATTCTGCACACCTGCTCCAACATACGGCCCCCTTAATATCCCCCTCACCTTGAAGTTTGTGCCTTGTGTTCCTCTCGGAACCAGATGTGGTTCTGGATTGGTTTCTGCCTGCGTGACGACGGCCTGTTGTGAAATGACACGAGGAAACAAGACGGCGGGAAGTACCGATCGGCCCACAGCTGCCCGCTCCAGCTGCTCCATAGGAACGCCATCTATGCACAAGTGTTTCTGCCGGCGCCGTCTCTAAGCACCCGACTCCTGTTGGTACCAGACGGAACAATCAACGCTGAGCGGTACCGACATCTCTCTTAGAACGGCAGAAAGAAACGGAGGCTTTGGTTTGGGATTGTTTTGAAATGGGGAAAAAAGGAAACTCAGACACAGAATCATACTTGGACCTGGACCAGAATTCAGATTTCTGCAGTCTAGAGGACTGGATCAGAACATTTCCAGAACTGCAGATCTTGTCGGGTCTTCCTGGTCTGCAATGGTTAGAATCTATGAAAGTGGTCTAATTAAGGACCACCAGGGTCATGGGTGCTCATACAATGGACCCGTCATTATCAGA
Organism: Lophius piscatorius; assembly: GCA_009660295.1. Classification (NCBI taxonomy): domain Eukaryota; kingdom Metazoa; phylum Chordata; class Actinopteri; order Lophiiformes; family Lophiidae; genus Lophius; species Lophius piscatorius. Next base: position 24,703 of record VRLP01004913.1, on the reverse strand, counting down.
ACTGGACCATGGAGCAATGGACCTGCAGAAGAGATGGTAGCAGGATGCATTATGGGAAGAAGGAAAGTCGGGAGTAGCAATGTTTTGGACCATGTTCTGCTGGGAAACCTTGGATCCTTTGACCCATTGTTTCAGGAACACCAGTTCTAGGTGCTGACTCGGCCACTAGATTCTCCAGATCTCCATCCAATCCAACACCTGTGGGTCCGACCCGTGGAGCCCCACGGTACCAGACACACCACAGCACACCCTCAGAGTTCTGCTGGAGTCCAGTCCTCCACAGGGTCGGAGATATTTGACAGAAAGAGGTTGACCCGCTTGATATTATAGAACTAAATGTGTTCTGATCCGTGACGCTGAAAGGTCACGGCCGTGAAGTGATTAACGCGGAGAAGGTGGACCCAGTTTATTCATCCAATCATCTGGAAGGATTTCTGCTCCAACCGCAGGAACCCGGAGGAAGTGGAGCGTTTAATGTAAAAACAGGTCGGAGGTGGAGGAGCCGGAGCGTCGGTTGGAGTTCCAGCTGGTGGAGAAGAACTCTCAGCACTTTCAGAAACTGCTGATCCGAAGAGGAGGAGGAGGAGGAGGAGGTGGATCTGAGGGTGGGGGAAGGATGGAGGAGCGTGCCATGGGACAGTTGGAGCTGAGCTGCTACTGAGAGGAGGAAGAGGAGGAGGACGAAGTTGTTGGTTAGTTTATCAGAAAGTTTTAAAGGGACAGAACACCCAAAAATGTAAATTCATTATATTCATTGACTAGTTGGTTGGTTGTTGACTGGTTGGTTGGTTGTTGACTGGTTGGTTGGTTGTTGACTGGTTGGTTGGTTGTTGACTGGTTGGTTGGTGGTTGGCTGGTTGGTTGGTTGGTTGTTGGCTGGTTGGTTGGTTGGTTGTTGACTGGTTGGTTGGTTGGTTGTTGACTGGTTGGTTGGTTGGTTGTTGACTGGTTGGTTGGTTGGTTGGTTGGTTGTTGACTGGTAGGTAAAAGCGTTTTAACTGCATCATTAGATCTTCGATGTAGATGAGACATACGTCCCTCCAGAGCGTTTGGTGGTGCGTCCCACCAGGTTCTGTTGAAGTAGAGCCTTGTGGTTCCGTCAGCCGACCAGGGAGAGTTCAGCTCTAATACCTTTTAGGATCTTCTCTCCATCGTTCTGTCTCAGAGGTCATGTCCAGTGAATCCCTGAGTCATCTGTGGTTATTAGTTCTGAATAAACAGTTCTGGACTTGTGGTTGAGAGGAACCCTTGAAGAACCGGGGCATGAAGGAACCCTGACCCGGTTTCAGTGTCTCCTGGACTAAGAGAGAAGGTTTGATAATAAGGCTTTAGATGGTCTGATGGTTTTTCTCTCAGTCAGTGCGCTGGTTTATCAGAACCTGCTCCCTAGTTCCTCATTAACAAACGGATTTTCTGCAGAACTGGTGGAAAAATGATCCAGAATATTATCCCAGAACCCTCAGACCCCCCCTCCTTTCTCCTCGCAGCAGCCTTTAGGGGGCGGGGTCTCTGGTTCGATAAGTTGGCCTCATCATTGATCCAGTTAGTCGATGTGACAGAATCTATAGCCGGGACCAGAACTCTGACGGACCAGAACCCTAACTGAGCCCGGTATCGATAAATCAATGGTGCAGCTCATGGGATCCAGGATCAATACTGTTCTGCAAACAAAATAGACGTCACGCTCCAACCGAACACTAAATACTTTTTCATTGTTTGACATTTAAAACTTGGAGGTTTTATTCTTTGATCTTATTATTCTCGTAATTAATCGTTTTATTATTGACTTCAAACAATCTGATGTTTTTCTATCAAAGTCAAAAGATTGAAAACGTGGAATGTTTTCAAACATTTCAGTTTTTAATGGGTTTAAATGTGGAAAAAACTCTTATTTAATATAATAAACTACATTTATTAATTCCATTTCTGCTTTAATGCTTGGATTTTAAAATTTTAAAATATGTAATAGTTTTATTTTGAATTGAACTATAAGTGGGGAATAAAGATAAAGGATAAAATTAGAGATTAGAATGAGAAAATTTGTAAAAAATTTGAAATAATGTTGTTTTTTTATGACTCACTGTAATATTGGGGTGAATTATTCCTTAAAACAAGTTTTACATTTAAAATTATGATTTAAATGATAAATAATCACGACAGAAGTACAAAGGATTGAAAAAAGTACAAAAACCCCCAAAATATTCACCACTTGTACAAATTATTATTTCCATTCCAGTTTTTTCGCTCCTAATATTTCCCCTAAAATCTGATGTTTCCTGTTTTTATAAACTATTTGATTTAATCTTTACAATTTAAATAAATCTGTGAATGAAAATGTGTTTCAAATATGATGAATGTAATATTTGTCTTTTAGCCTTTGGCTTTAATTATATGTCCACTTCATCAAACATTCATTAAATACTGACGTTAAACATCCTGTTTTTCAATGTTTTATTCCACTTTTTAATAACAATGTTGGGAGAGAAGAAATGGGAGTGAAAGCGGAACAACGAGGTTGAAATGATGAAACTCATCCCTCAAAAAAAAGAGAACCCCCCCAAAAACTGATAAAAATGATCTCTTCCAAAAGTATATGGAAAAAATCCAAAAAACAAAAAAAGAGAAATTGTCCAAAGTGACGCACAAGGATTAAATAATTTAATATTTAACTTTTAGCTTTACGGTTTACATTAAAAAAATAATAATTTCACATTATATATTGTGTTTTTTAATGTTCTAATGTTTCTAGTGTTTCAGTTCGAAGGAGCTCAAATTCAATTATTATCCTTTTTTAATCTATTTATTTTATTTATTATCATTATTATTATCACCTGAAGTGAATCGGTTCTCTATCAATTATTATTTCATAAAATTATTTACAATTTTTATTGTGAATCAAATAAATAAAGTTTTATTAAAACTTTATTTATTTGAAAACGTTTTTTTTAAAAAAAGAAGAAAAAATCAAGATTTTAAACATTTTTATCAGCATCACCAGAAGGGTATTAAAATATTTGTTATCTTTAATAACTGAACAGTTTAAATCAGATTTATTTTAAATTTTTTGTCACTTTCAACTTTTATGAATTTGTTTTTTATTTTCTCATTGATGTCGTTTCAATAATAATAATAATAATAATAATAATAATAATGAATAATTTAATCTTTTTACATCTTTTTATTCAGCTAATATCTGAAATAATAATTTTTTTTTTTTTTTACTTTAATGACATATTTAATTGAGTTTCAGAATCCTCCCCATCACCAGTGATGTCATTAAAATGATCGTATTGTATTTAGGATTATACAAACACCAAACTTTACTCGATGTTAGATCACTGCATCACTTCCTGTCGCACTTTAGGTCCATTAGTGCAGAAAATGTTTTTCTCTTTCTTAATGTAGGGAGGATCTGAACATAATGCAGCCTGGAGCTCCAACTTTACCATTAAAGAGAATTTTATTTATTCTTCTTCTGTTCAGTTTCTTCCTGTTTCCAACCTTTTACCGTCACTTTTAGTCTAGATGTCCTTCAAACATTCAGCTTATAGTTTATTTCTTCTACCAAACGTCTCGTTCCACTGAGGTCTGGATCTCAGGGCTGATATATATATACTATATATATATATACTATATATTTATATACGTATGTATATATATGAGTATGTTTATATGTATGTAAATTTGTGTGTCCAAATAGATATATATTTATATAAATATACGTATATATGATACATATATATTTATACATACATACTTATGTACGTGTGTATATACTCATATATGTACATATATGTATATATATTTAGAAACACATACTTTTGTACGTATATATATGTGTGTGTGTGTGTATATATGTATGTATATATATGTGTGTGTGTATATATATATATATATAAATACAAAAGTAGTCCCTGTTGGACACCTGTTGTAACTTTAAGAGGTATTGATGCCGGATGATGAACTTCCTGTCCCCGTCTCTCCGTAGGACACCGAGATCATCAACACGGCCATCCTGACCGGACGAACCGTCGCCATCCCTGTCAAAATGGTCTCCATAGAGATGAACGGCGCCGTCACCGACGTCTCCGCCTTCGTTCAGTGCAAGTCGTCCAATGAAGACATCGTGAAGGTACGGTGGGCCGGACGTTCAACCTTCTCAGACGCTCTGGCCTACATTACAGCTTCTTGGCTTCCTATAGGTCGACTCACAGCGACCTGCTGGGCGCCCAGAGGAGAACTTTAAACGCTCGCCATCTGCTCCATTTTTTTAAAAAACAATTGAAGAAAATTAAAGACAGATGTAAAAAACCGCGTCATCTGCATAGAACCGAACAGAACCAATCTGACGTCATAATCAAACAAAGATTAAATATCCTGGAGTACGTCCCTGTGGGACACCATTTTTGTATTTTATGTTTTTTGTGATGTTTGGATGGATATATTTGTCATAAATGTTGTAGAAATACAGTTGAAGCTGAGGACCCTCCTCTTCCTCGTTTTTTTTTTTTTCCAGAGGGATATTTATATATAACTGAATAATTACTTGGTCAAATTCCGTCTGACCCGGTTAAAGTAGAGCGACGGGCAGAACTTCTCCTCCTGAACCACATCTCAAACTTTTCATTTCATTTTATTTTATTCTAATTTATTCTCCCTTCTTACGTCTTTCAACCTCAAACCCATTTCAGCGAAGGAACGGATCATCCGCAGGAGGAAAAGAACTTAAATCGGGTTTTTATTGCGTCTGAGCGCCTTGAATTCCTTCATTCCCGTTTCTCATTGGACGGAACCAGAAGCCGTTGGGTTCATTGAATAATAAAAATATGGAATCAGACCGATGGAATCCTCCCGGGTGGTTTCAGCAGAACCTGAAGGTCGATGCGGGAGGTCCAGTCGGATACCGACTTGAGTCACGCCTCATCTCTTCTCATAAACCGACCGGAACCTGTCCGATATGTGCAGGGGGAACCGAGGGAGGGGGGGGGGGGGTCTCCCATCCGGTCTCTGAGGCTGCCGTCGGGTTGTGGAGCGGTTCTTGCTCGCCGTTGATCATTTTTCATTACGCGTTAAAGACGAGGTGCCGGGCCGAGGGATATTGAGTGGGTTTGCTTCGGCGCTCCTGCCATCGAACAATGGAGGCTAATTTAAAAGGAGCCCTTCAGGCCCGGGAAACACATGACAGTTCAATAAAACCCAATACAGAAATAAACCCAGGAGCCCGGCGCAGGAGGAACACTCCATTACCTCCATTCTACTGGAGGTTCTGTTTAAAGGGGCAGTCCATAGAATTTCAAGGAATGGAATGGAGTATTCATCGCTGTGATTTTTTTAGTGTTCAATCAGATGGAAGTAGGAATCTTTCTTCATCGTTAGCATTAAAGAACCCATGGTACCTCTAGTGCCGGTACCAGGCCCGGATGAGAGGGGAGGGCATCCGAAGAAAAACCTCTGCCACATCAATATAGAGAACCAGATGATTCACTGTGATGGGGGTGAAGAAGAGGAAGAAGAAGAGGAAGAAGTGGAAGAAGGCAAAAAGAATATCAGTATCAGTTCTGGTCGTTGTTAACCCGATCCGGTTTGAGAATCCGTTTCGTGTTTCGCCCGTTGATTTGACGTAGGTTTTACATCGGATGCCCTTCCTGACGCAACCTTCCCGATTTATCTGGGTTTGGGACCGAGGCTAGAGGTCCGGTACCTCCAGTGTGGCTGCGATGAAGGCCAGAGAAAAACAGCGGCACCTGAGACCTGAGACCTCGGTCTGAGGTCCGAGGTCTTCGTCGTCTGAGACTCGGAGACCTCTGGCAGGAGGACGCCGTCTACCAGGAGCAGAACCTCACGTCGCTAAAACAGATCCTTGGTCTCATCAAGGAGGCGTTTCAGTACAATCTGTTCAGCCCGTCTCGTCGGACCTCTAACACGCCGGGTGTTCGCATGAAAAATGAGACGAAGGTTTCCTCTCATTCGCAAATCCACAGGCGGGAGAACTTTCTCCGGCTCCGAGGGGTGAGGAGGTGAGGAGGTGTCGTCTCTCCTCAGCAGAACTTCTAGAAATAACTGAGATGCATCAGGAGCCTGTAGCAGATAAGACAACCCCCCGCATCTGTGTGTGTGTGTGTGTGTGTGTGTGTGTGTGTGTGTTCACAGTGTCTGTGTGTGTGTGTGTGTGTGTGTTCACAGTGTGTGTGTGTGATGAGTTATTATGCCGCCATGGCTGCAGAGAGGATGAAACAGGAGGGTGTGTGTCAGAGCGTTGGGGGGGCACAGAGGCCAACCCCCCCCGATCCTCCCCTCCCGCGGCGCCGTGACTCACAGAACCCATCTGAAGGCAGCGATAAGGCCTTGTGTCTGCACATCACATCTCACGCCGGCGGCCATCCTGCTCACGCCACTGTACCTGAGTGAGGGCGCCGTCGTCACGGATACATGTGCACATTGGTGTGACACTCTTTACTGTACGGCCAAATTTAGCATTCGTGAGACGAGGAGGAGGAGGAGGAAGAGGAGGAGGGAACATCAGGCTGAACGGGTCGGGATCTGCAGCGTCCGCGAATCCTGCTGCAGCTCAGGGAGGAAGAACAGGTCGACGGCCGTCATGTGCTGCAGGTTTATTCACCGAATCTACTGTTTAAAAACGATCTTCATGAGAAAAATATATAAATATATAAGAATCTAGATTCACCATAAAACCACAGAACAAACACAAACACAGGTTTTTAACCAGAACAGTTCTCTCACACCAACCGGGTCGGCTCTCTTTCAGCAGGGTCCATAAATATTCCTGCAGCACGCGGAAGAAAACGATTGAAAACGGTCCGTGTGTTTCTCCGGGTTTATTGGTGAAATTTGACATTTTAACGACTATTTCAAAGAAAATAAAAACAAGATTTTTATTTTTTTTCAAATTGCGATATCTGACAGAAAACATCGCGTTTTTTCCTCAATCCGACACGAAATCCCGCGTTCACCGACTCTCCGCCGTCTCCGAATGATCCGTCTCCTTGAAGTTCATCCGTCAGCAGAAACACGTTTAAAAAGATTTAACCTAAAAATAAAAAAAATAGAAATACAAACATAAAATTATCGTTTTATTACAATTTTTCCTGCTATTTTAACTTAAAAGAATCTGAATACAGCAGATATTAAAGTTTTAATAAAGTCTGGAGGTTTACCAGAAAAACAAGTTTTTAAATGATCATTATAATTTATTTAACCACAAAGGTTCTCCAGACACAAAATGATTTAAAACCTCACGTCTGTTTAAGGTTTATTGGCCCAAGCTACTATTTATCAGACCTTAATAAAGTAATAAAGTAAATAAATTACCAGGAAGTTTCTCAGTTCCACAGATATTAATCTCTTAAACCTACATTCTGCTTTTCAAGACGACTGCAGTCTATAAATAAACCCGAACCCTGAGCAGAGAAATATTTACCCTCAAACGACTTTAACAAACACAAAATACATTCATTTAATTTATTCAGCCATAAAGCGTCTCCAACACCAACTGGGTCTATGGGAAAGAGGCTCCGCCCCCTTGGAGAATAAATCCTGAAAACCACCAAACTGCAGGAAGAGCTGGTTCCAGCTGGACTAGACCCACCCAGACCAGATCAGCATCTCTTCATAGAAGATCTTCAGAAGCAGGAAGTCGGTTTCACCAGTAGCACACTATGCCAAAATCAAAAGAAGTTCCTATCCTATGATGAAGGGTTTCAAAGCTGGTTCTGGGACTCCAGAGATCCACAGTGAGACACGTTACCTACACATGAAGAAGACTTGGTACAGCAGGGATGAAGGCTCATTCAGAAGAACACATCCAAGAAACTACAGGCCTCTCTCACCTTATAAAGGTCAGAGGTCATGGCTCCATAATTCCAAAGACACTGAGGAAGCGGTGAGGAGAAAAGCCACTGCTGACCCAGAAGAACATTAATGCTGGTCAGAATTTACCCACAACACACCTTGATGACCTTCAGAGATTCTGGGAGAATCTTCTCCGGACAGATGAGTGAAAGATGGATCTGTTTGAAGACGACGGTCTCAGATGCTGAGATGCTGTGGGACCAGAGAAGATTCACTTCCTGCCCACAAACCCTCAGAAGAGCGGGTCAAGATTCTCCCACAGTGACGTGACGGACGGAGATCCAGTCAGGAGGTCCTGCTGCAGCTGGAGGAGAAACATCTAGATGTTAAGTCAATATTCCGGTCTAATATAAACGTTTCCTCTATTTTCCCTCCGTTTTTATCCAAAGCGTCGCTGAGAGGCTCCACAGATCATCCTCGCGCTGCACATCATTAATCCCCCCAACAACGGGCTAATGGGGGCCGGCTCATTTAGCTAACAGCGCTAAATGAACTCGTTGGTTGCTCTTCTGGTGGAGCCAGCTTCCATCCATCACGTGGAGAACGGCATCACAACAGCTCCGAGACACGGGCGGCGTAATGCCCGCCATATGTCAGCCGCCATCCAGCGCTCGTTTAATACATGTCTCAGCCCTAACTGGAAACATTTGGCGCCATGTTTCCGCCATCAATCCAGCGGATATTTGAAGATTGAATCTCGGATAATTGAGGCTTCTGTTCGCCGGGGAACCGTTTTTCATTGACGTCGTATCGTTTGACATTGAAACGTGCCTCAGAGAGTCACTTCCTGTCGTCAGAGTAGGAGTAACAGGAAGTGGACGCCGTCTGTGGAGTCAGCATGGAGAATATCCTCTACTGTTTTATATCTTCTTATATATTTATTATTGTCACACAGTGAAACATTCCAGGTTCATCCAGTGAAAGAGTCCAGGTTCATACAGTGAAAGAGTCCAGGTTCACACAGTGAAACAGTCCAGGTTCACACAGTGAAACAGTCCAGGTTCACACAGTGAAACAGTCCAGGTTCATACAGTGAAACAGTCCAGGTTCACACAGTGAAACAGTCCAGGTTCATACAGTGAAACAGTCCAGGTTCACACAGTGAAACAGTCCAGGTTCATACAATGAAACAGTCCAGGTTCACACAGTGAAACAGTCCAGGTTCATACAATGAAACAGTCCAGGTTCACACAGTGAAAAAGTCCAGGTTCACACAGTGAAACAGTCCAGGTTCACCCAGTGAAACAGTCCAGGTTCACACAGTGAAACATAACTGCTGGTGAATCGTCCTCTGGTTGTTTTCTGTCTTTGACCTTGTGACGACCTTTAGACCCGCCGTACGAAGCCTTTAATGGTTTGCGGGTCGTTCTGTTTCTCTCCTGACCTTTTGACCTCCAATAAAAGAAAGAACATCCGACACGCTCCATAAATTACATAAACATAAACGGTGCTGTCAGAACATCTGCAGCACATAAAACTCCCCCGTCCCAGCCGGAGGAGACGTGAGGGTCCGGTTCCGGTGGTTCCGGCGACAGGTTCTTCCTCGCATCATTTATTCCTTGTTAATATTGTGTTTATTTCCGTGGGACAGATTAATGGTCCATTAATGAAACTGAATGATGGATCGCAGCTTGTTTCCACCCTCGTCATCAGTAAACATGTCTGCAGAGTGGAGAGGATAATGGGCCGACGAGCAGCAGATGGTCAGAACCGAGTGATGGAGCGGCACCAGAAGAACTGCATGTGTAAAAGAACGTCGGCTGGATACGTTAAAGAGACGATGTTTACAGTAAACATGTTTGTGCTGCTCCTGAGAGGAAATACCGGCGCCGTAAACATCTGCAAACATGTTTGAGGTCATTATGCAGAAAGGATTCCAGAGAGTGATCCTGCACAGATGCATTATGGGAAGTGGGTCTCCACCTGCACTAAAAACAGTAGACCCTATTTATGGTCCGTTTAGAGTGGATCCAAATAACATCTGCTACGGTGAAACAGTCCAGGTTCACACAGAGAAACAGTCCAGGTTCATACAGAGAAACAGTCCAGGTTCACACAGTGAAACAGTCCAGGTTCACACAGTGAAACAGTCCAGGTTCACACAGTGAAACAGTCCAGGTTCACACAGTGAAACAGTCCAGGTTCACACAATGAAACAGTCCAGGTTCATACAGAGAAACAGTCCAGGTTCACACAGTTAAACTTCTGGTCTAGTTGAGTCTCTGTTGTGTTGATGGAGATGAAAATGTGATGATGTCATAGATCCGTACATCATTAGTATTTTTTTTCAGAAGTTTCAGTAAGTGTCCTCTGGTCAGGATGTCCCGCCCCCACCGAGTTTTGGAATTATGTGGACTTTGGCAGCCAGCGTAGACAACAACAGGAAGTAGTTACAGCCTACAGCAGGAAGTAGGTATATATAAAGATAAAGAGGTCTTTAGTGTCTTCAAACCTTTACATACTCCAAAAACCAGAACCCGGGTTCAGCCTGAGGTTTGAGCCAAACCTCCGTCTCCTCTAAGTCCGACTCTGCAGCATGTAACCATGGTAACCCGTCAAAGTCATGTGTAAATAATGAGCGATGATGTAACGCCACTAACTTTGATGTAATGGCGCGGCGGCTAAAGTTCTCCACAATCAGAGAATTGACCGTCTTGGTTTGGCCGTACAAACGCTCTCATCATGACTAAATGTCATCAACACGTTGGCGCTTTGAAGGACAGGAGCCGCCGCCGCCACCGCCGTCTGGGAAATTAATGAAGTTAATGTTATGAAATAAATGTGCAGGAGGTCCTGAGGCGTCCTCACCTTTATTAACCCCGCCAGTCCTTCACTCCGCATCACGCCACGCCGCTAAGAGCAGGCAGCACTTGTCCCGATGATCCGTCTCCACCCGGGCAATCTGCTGGCACCGCCGAGGATGCCACGCCGCATTAGCAGCAGCGTGACGGCGTGCGGCGGCTCGGCGTGTGAAAGACCTCCTCGGCAAACCCCCGCCGGGCCGCTGATACCCACAGCTGCTAATCGCTTCTGACGCCGCAATTAGCCGGCCAGGCTAATCAGCGGCCGTAGCCGCGGCGACACTTCAGCGGGAGCGTGTGCGTGTCGGGCAGATGTTCCGCACTCACCGCGGCGCCGCCATGATTAACATGTTTATAATCCCCACATGATGAATGTGGGTCGTGTTCCGGGGGTAAATGTTATTGTTATATCGGGTCAGACATGACGGGAAATTCCGCCAAAAATGCAAAAAACAAAATCCCAGAATTCCAGTCGATTAAAGAACGGCAGCTGTGACGTTGAAAAGGAGACGCCACAGATTCATACGAGTGTTTTATACATCAATGACTCAAAAAAAAACAAAAAACTCTAAATGGAAATAACCCCTTGCTTCACCCGGGACATTTTTATGAAGAAGTCCTCCCGTCCCGCCGCGCTCCGGCCGGTCTGGGGCTGATATTACCCAGAGCTCCGCCCACTTATGATGAATCCTCAGCCCTGAGAAGACCGGCCAGCCCGAGCGCCATTTGCGGTAGATTAGATGGTCTGATTACAATGCCAGCTACCTCCCTCCACTAGATAAATCTCCGGCGGGAGCCCAAGAAGCAAAGCCCTCCAGATCCATGGCGGTTAATAATTTAGTGTTGGAGGGAGACAAGTATTTATGATCATTCAAATTGAGTCGGAGCTTTTTGACAAGGAGGGGAAGCGGACGAATGGCAGCGAGTTAAAAAGCGGCGTTCGCCAAAGACTCAAATGTGGTCATTTCCATATATTGAGCCGGCGTCACGTGACGGGAAGGTGTGGCGAGGGGCGAGACGTGCCGGCGTGTTTATTAATGCTGTGAAATGTCACAGACCGCCGCCAGCCTTTATGTGATGTGAATTATGTGTTTGCCTAAAAGCGGCGCTCGCCGTATTACGTGTGCGGAGTAATTGTTCATGGATCGTTGTGCTGGGAGGTGGGACGCGGTCTGCATGCCTAATTTACGGCGAGCGTGTCTAACAAACACCCCGTTACTCCGGAGCGCTAATTCCACCGCATAAGAGGTGGAATTAGGAGGGAGAACGGCCTCCAGCGAGGCGTGAGATGTTTACGGCGGCGTTTTAAGCGGTGGCGGCCGGAGCGACTGTGGAGCCTCGCGGCTCACAGATAAACATCACCAAATAGCGTTTAAAGAGTCTTTTTCCCACCAAATGATAAGTTAACAGACGGTTTGCTCCCGTTTCCCCGGTGGTGACTCGTCATGGAGATCGTTCTAGTCTCACTTTTATGACTTGGATCAGTTATTTGTCAGATGTATGAAACAGTTTGACTCTGTGTGTGAACTCTGAGATGTTTAGTACCTCAGAGGCTGACTCAGCAAATCTGAGTCTGAAACAGACTGACAGAATGACTGAAACTGAAACAGACTGACTGAAACTGAAACTGACTGACAGAATGACTGAAACTGAAACAGACTGACAGAATGACTGAAACTGAAACAGACTGACAGAAACTGAAACAGACTGACAGAATGACTGAAACTGAAACAGACTGACAGAAGGACTGAATCTGAAACAGACTGACAGAATGACTGAAACTGAAACAGACTGACAGAATGACTGGAACTGAAACAGAATGACTTAATCTGAAACAGAATGACTTAATCTGAAACAGACTGACAGAATGACTGAAACTGAAACAGAATGACTGAAACTGGCTGACAGAATGACTGAATCTGAAACAGAATGACTGAAACTGAAACAGACTGACAGAATGACTGAATCTGAAACGGAATGACTGAATCTGAAACAGAATGACTGAAACTGAAACAGACTGACATAATGACTGGAACTGAAACAGAATGACTTGATCTGAAACAGAATGACTTAATCTGAAACAGACTGACAGAATGACTGAAACTGAAACAGAATGACTGAAACTGGCTGACAGAATGACTAAATCTGAAACAGAATGACTGAAACTGAAACAGACTGACAGAATGACTGAATCTGAGACGGAATGACTGAATCTGAAACAGAATGACTGAAACTGAAACAGACTGACAGAATGACTTAATCTGAAACATAATGACTTAATCTGAAACAGAATGACTTAATCTGAGACAGACCGACAGAATGACTGAAACTGAAACAAACTCACTGAGTCCGAAACAGACCGACCAAATCTGAAGCAGACCAGCCATATTGGCCCTAAACCTTAACTGGGATTTCACGAAACCAGTCTAGAAATCTAAATATCCGTTCATCTCAGTAAAGTCTAGAGTCTTGAGAGCATTTTCAGTTTTTAATCACTTTTCTATATTGAGGTACTGAGAAGCAACATTGCCCTAAAAAAGGGGCGTGGCCGACTGCTGCTCACATCTCTTTATCATCATATAATTTTTAATTTTATTTTATCTGTTTCATGACTTTACAAATCGCCACCAAAAGTCGTTTCCGTCTCCCGCGGTTATACAGGATGACATCATCTGCAAAGTGTGAAACATGAGATCCTGTAGAAGTTGTTTGTTGTTTGTTGTTTGTGGATGATGTCATAAAGCTCTTTGAGATGTTGCTTTGACACTTTTCAGAGACGCCTCTGCAGCTTAAATCTATTTGTGATTCCTCTCCGATGTTTGTTTGCATTTTAAATTTTGGCTGAACTGATTGACGACAATCTAAAAGTGTCGTTGGAGAAGGTTTATGCGCTCGTGCATCACGTCATCATGCGTCTCAGACGTCCCCGCCGTATATCTGCTCCGCTGAGAGTATCAACCTTGAGACGCCGCGTGATGAATGGCGACTATGGCGGTGGCGTCCACACCGCTCTGTGTGTCATCACATACATCCTCCGCCGCCGCTGCGACCATTACCATATAAATGGTCTGACTGGTGACCCTGATCTGTCCTAGGTGTCCATGAATTGCGACTACGTCTTCGTCAACGGGAAGGAGACGCGGGGGTCCATGAACGCGAGGGTCATCTTCAGCTACGAACACCTGAGCGCCCCGCTGGAGCTGACCGTCTGGGTGCCCAAGCTTCCCCTGCGGGTGGAGCTCTCAGACACCACCCTGAGCTTCATCAAAGGGTGGAGGGTCCCCATCCTGCCCGACCGAAGGTAAGGCTCCGTCCTGCACTGCCATGATGTTACCACTAGGGGGAGCTGGATCTAGTTTTCGTCCACAGATGTACCGATTCTATCTTAATAATCATAAATGATTCACCAAGAATAACTTTTTAGGAATAACTTCCTAACTGTTGTTTACGCTGTATAATAATAATTATACCTTTTATTTACAAAGGGCTTTAAGATGAAACGTGAGACGAATAACGTGATGAAGAATACGGAGAGTGAGACAGAAGGTTGTGGATAAAACAATGAAACTTCACAGGAGATAAATAAACACAGAATTAAAAGTTGAACACAAAATAAATTAACATAAAACCAGGACAATAAAATGAGAATATATAGACGGCTAAAGGCTAAACAGATCAGGTAAAGTCAGGATCTGTGTTTTTAAGGCGAGACGTGAACAACGAGACCGACTCAGATTGACTTTTTCCTCAGGCAGACTCTGAGGGCTTCATCTTCATCTTCATCTTCAGCCGAGCCTCTGGAAGGAAAAGAACATATTTAAAGATTATATATAGAGACATATAATTAGACCTATAAGAAATATATATAGACCTATTTAAGGACCTAAACAACATTTATATAGACCTGTATATACACCTATAAAACCTTTATGTAGACCTTTATAGACGTATTAGACCTATAATAAATATATATAGACCTTTATTTATATATATATATATATATATATATATATATATATACCAGTAACACCTATATATAGACCTATAAGACATGGCAGATGGCAGCGCTCATGTTTTCTTCCTCCCCTGATCCAAAGTGCAGCCTCGCGGGTCGGTCTCAGACAGCAGATGCAAACAAAACGGATCAATAAGAGCCACAAAAACAAGCCGTAATAATCCAGAATAATGCTCCATCTTTCACATTGGCAGCTCTCTGAAACCCGTCTGTTCCATTTCCTTCCTGTTATTTATGTTAAAAGCGGCCGAGCATCAGGTGCAGCCGTTTTTTTTTTTTTTTTTTAGATCTGCTGTTTGTCTACATGACCATCAGCAGAGGAGTCATTATCCAGCACTCAACATTAGACACCAGTGACGGGAAGAAGAGGAAGAAAAACAGGCCAGCCGTCTCTTTGTTCTCCGGGATTCTTCGTGGAGTCGATGGTTTTGCTCCAATTAGGTTCTGGTCTCAGGTACAAATGTACTCTGCTCTCAACGAGGCTCTCAAGTACAAGTTGATCCGCGGTGTTTGCGTCAAACCCACGTGAACCGGTCTTACAAAACAAGTCCAGGATGCAGACGTAATTTGTCTCCAAGCTCCTCTGAATAATTATTTTCTGCGCTTCAGACGGATAATCGTGTTTTTGAACTAGCAAGCAGGTCATTTGTGGTGCTACTGATGGAGTCTGAGCAGCAGGAGGCCTCTTATTCTCGCGTGTGATGTCTCAAATCTATGTCCGGTAATCGGTTTCTTTGTTCTTCATATTTGGCTTCTACGAAAACAGGAAGTCTTCTGAATATAAAAATATTTAATTGATCATTAGACTCGTCAAAAAAACTCTTCAGCATGACTGGAGGGATAAGATTTAGACAAACGGCTCAAAGTGAAGCTGAATTTAGCTTGTTAGCAGGTTAGCATCGGGTAGCATTTTGCTATTGAGATTGTGTTTAATCTCAATATGACATTTAGAGCATGTATGTAAACATTTAGAATACCTGGACATGGAGAGGGAGAGGAAGAGGAGGAGACAAAAACCTCATTGGAGGTACTGTAGCAGTCTAAAACTAGCTAAAGGGCTAACGGAAGCCAGGCTTGATTATAAACCTGAGCAAAGAGGAGGGTTTTAATCCTCTTCTTAAACGTCTGCCCCCCCCTAGTGGAGACTAGGAGGTGGTTCCGCAGGAGGAGAGTCGGATTACTGAAGGTTCCGGCTCCCATTCTCATTTTCAGGACTACAAGTAACCTGATTACTCCTGCTGGAGTAATCCATTACATAATGCTAGATTTAGTCTCGTTTGGACTTTTTCTCTCCCCTTGGAAAGACCTCAAAGGTTCTGGAATGTTCCGATTTGGGAACGAGCGTTCCGTCTGAATAATTCGGTTAATTGGGTGTGATACCGTTTGAAGGCTGTTTTAAGTTCTGGTCCACTCTCTCTCCTCCGAGGAGTCCGGGCCCCTCGTGTCGTCTCCATGTCGATATTCCAGAGGCTTCCGTCGCCGGAGAGAATCCAGGAGGCAATAAAAGAACGAAGGAGCCGGCGCCTCCAGCCGTTAAAAAACATATAAAAACCTTTGGACGTGGAGGAAAACGACTTTTGTGGGAGATTAACGCCGTTTGAGTTGGTGCCCCGATGACAAACGGGATCTCAGGTTAAGGAACCCGGGCTCATTAGAATATTTCAGAATGCTTGTCATGTGTGGTGGTGGGGGGGGGGGGTTACAAACAGGCTCCCAACCCCTTCATCCACCAAGTGTTTAATGGGAACATTACCGCTCGGGCTGCTGGAGCACGTCTCCCAGGGCCGGATCCATTCCGACCCAACGTGAATACAAATGGCGATATTTTGAAGGATTCCGGTATATGAAACGACCCGCGGCGCTCAGGAGACGTCCCGCAACGCCTCGTTTCTCAAACGTCCCCACCGGCTATAATGAGCTCAGATGGTTTCATTATTTTGACGTTAAATCCCCTCACGTGTTCCGGACCGGAGCAGGAGGCGCCGTACATAAAAGGAAAAAAAAGGAAAAAACTAAAAAGGAAGGTTTCGCCGACTTCCTGTTTTACATCATCGTTGTTCGCCCTGAATATCAAGAGTTGGACTAGTTGTTGTATTAAGTTTTATTCGGCGAACATAACTCCCCCCCCCTCCTCGCCCGTCTTCTTGAAGAGACTCATCAAAGACCCCTTGGTGCTATTTCAGTCTGCGATGATTGCCACGCCGCCGGCCGGAGGAATTCATCTTTCCTGCATGCCGTCATTTGGATTTACTGACTGTGTGTAATTTTCTTGTCCCTGTTGCCGTGTCACAGAACTGCAAAGGCGGATCCCATCATTCCTGATGGCGCCGCATGCAGGTCGTTGACGCCTGGCGTTCCCGCCGGAGTTTCTGTTTTCCGTGATTCTCCGTCTCGGTGATGTTTGGACAAATCTTTTTTTAACTGGAAGAAGCTTTTTTCACTCTGGTTCTGTCTGATTTGTGTCGTCGTTCTTTCACTTGTTGTGGTTTTAAACGTGGAGTATTTTGGAGTTTTTGCGTGAAGTTTAAGATCCGAGGTTCTGGCGTGGGCCCGGATCATGAAGCTGATGCTTCAGGGGTCAACGACGATTTCCGGATGAAAACAGAAACCCTCCAAACGCCGGTTAATCAAGCAAAACCAACTGGGTTCTGAGGAGACCAGCTTTCTTTGGGTCACCTTTTCTAGATGACCCACATGGAGCGAGCCAGAATGACCGGTACTGGTTTACCAAATCCTTCTCCATGTGTGAAGGAGAAGGAGAGAGGAGCATCATGGGAAATCCGCTAGCAGTCTAAACCTTGCTAATGGCTAGTTTAAGTCTTAATCATGACTCTGATCAAAGTGGAGCGGGGGTCTGCCCGCCAGAACCGAGACTGGAGCGACGCCCCGGACTAGGAGAGGATCTGGATCACCTTCTCTACCTTTGGAGACCCCAGACTCACTGCATTCAGTTTTTTACAAAACCACAACAAGTTACAATTCTGTCAGATGTTCCGCCTTCCTCTTCTAGTTCTTCGCCCGATGAATCTGAAATATTCTCCTTAAACATTTTTTTTTTTTATAGAGCTTTTAGCAGAAGTGTTTTTTAAGAATCACCTTCCTCGGCGCCGTCAACCGACCTTCGATGAATACGAGGATGCAAAGCAAAAGAAAAAAAGCATTTAAGGATCTTGTGAAACACTGGAAGATTCTGAGTTTACCTCGAAAGTTTCCATTAGAATAAAAGAGAAAAGAAAATCCGAAAAAAAACGAGATTTAAAAACTGAAAGTTTCGAATTAAAGTCCAAATAAAGTTAAATCAAAATAAAAGCTTGAACAGAAAAAAATCAACTGTATAAGCCCGTTTGGACCTCAGACATAATTCTGTGTTTGGTTAAAACAGAACCGTTAAGAAAAGACAGAAATGAGAATAATTTAAAATTTTAAATAAGAAAGTTCTGTTCGGTCCGGTCCGGCAGTTTTCTTGTTCCAAGTATTTGGTGCACGAAAAACTGAACGCTGCTTCTCCATGTCTGGTTCTGACTCTGGGGACACTGAGCAGACCTGATCCAGATGACTTGAGAGTTCTGGATTCTTCAGAACCTGGCAGAAGATCATAGATGTATTTTGGTTCTGGAGCGTTTAGTGCTTTAAAAAACCAGCAGCAGCACCAGATTTTGAAATCGGTTCTCTGAGAGACAGGAACCGAGTGTAAAAACCTCAGAACTGGCCCGATGTGATCCACTTTCTTGGTCCTACTGAGAACTCAAGCAGCAGTCGTCTGATCCATTTCTTAGGAAGATGTCATTACAGATTCTGGTTCTGATCCTGATTCTCATCCTGATCCTTATCCCAATCTTGATTTTGATCTTGAAAGTGATCTTGTTCCTGATCCTGAACTCGATCCTGGTCCTGATCACAATATTGATCCTGATCCTGATCCTGATTTTGATTTTGATTTTGATCTTGATCTTGATCATGATCCTGGTTCTGATCCTGGTCCATATTGTATATCATTTTCAGAATTTATACACAAATAGACGTTAGTTCAAGGAAGAACTCAGTTGATTTTTGGAAAGTCGCTTTTATATTTCCGACACTAGGGGGAGCTTCATCTCCAAGTGTTTTCGGGCAGAACTTCTTAACCGCTGGTCCGATTTAGTGGAAATTTGGTGAATAGGATTCTTTAATATATAATATCTTACTCTTAATAGTTTAAATTTTACACTGTAACGGGGGCTTTTTTATTTAATTTTTTTACAAAGACACTGTTTTTCACGGGACTTAACTCCAACAACAGCCTTGTTGTTTTTAAAGATTTACATCTTTACGATGATGAGGTCTTTGTGGGCAGAACGTCTGATCCATGGAATCACTTTTGAGTTATTGCCTTAACATGAAGGATGTGCAGCGGCGGTGATGATGATGATGATGATGATGATTTAATTTTTCAGGGATATAATAACATTGAAAAAAGAATAAATCCAAAATTCCCTACAGGCCTCTGAAAGTAACTTGGAGGTCGTTCATTCCCACATCTGAGAAAACATGGAGCTCCAGCTCTTCTGTTTCACGTAACCGGCGCCGCAAAGATCCGTTTACCCGTTCATTTAGACAACCTCAAGCCGGACGCCCGCCGCGGACAGAACCCTCCCGGTCCGGAGGAGACGCTCAGGGAGGCGCAGGTGAAGCCGGATTTATGAGCCGCCGTATTAACGTGGAGGAGTAACATCGGCTCCGACAGGCGGCGGGTTTATTTGTCCCGACCTTACTCGTGTTTGTTTACAGTCGTTACGGAGCGCGGCGGCAATTAATTAAAACGAGGCTTTCAGAGGCTTTTGAGGGAATCGTAAATAAGAGCGCGCTCCAACCACACTCAATCAGCCCGATTATCTTCACCGCAGCTCCTCTTCCTCCCTCTCTCTGATCCGTCTCTCCTCCGACACCGTGACACATCCGGAACCTTTCACGCTCACAGCGGAGGTCTCCGGCCCGGCGGAGGATCCTCGCCGCTCTGCCGCAGCACAATTGCTCACTGGCCGCATTTCTTCCGCAACGCGTTCTTAAAAAAAAAAAGAAAAAGGGGGGGCGTGTAATCGGGCTGGACCTTTGTGTCGGAGAGTTTAATAGGAAGAGACAATTTTCTTCTGGGGAGAAAAACATGGGGCTTATTTCCGGGTGCCGAGTCGGCAGAGAGAGAGAGAACGGAGTTGCGGCGCTGGGCGAGAGAGACGGAGCGAGTCGGACCGTCTCACCGGGTTTCTGGATGAGTAACTGAGTGTCTCGGCGTCTGCCGCGGGTTTAACTCACTTACCTCGAGTGAGTCCTGGAGCTGCGGCCTGCAATCGAGTCCAGATCGGCTGCAGGAGAGAAGGCAGAGGTCTAATGTCCGGCACCAGGTCCAGACCCGGCCTCTCTATCGGGTTACTGGGAAGGAAAAGCAGAACAATTACTTTGATTCTGGTTCTGTGTGACCTTAAAGAGGAGCTCTGGTAGTTTTCTGAAGCGGAGGTCGTGAAAGGCTGAGAGGTCGGTGAGGTCATCGCCTCATCCGCGGCGCCATCATCAGAAACGGGTAGATGTGGCTGTGGTTGGTTCTGGAGCCTCCTGGCGCCATGATGGCGATGAACTGGTGACCTGTGAGGATGAAGCCCACCTCTCACTCTATGACAGCTAGGATGGGTTCCAGCCCCCCACGACGATACCATACAACTTTATTATTAGCATTTAAAATTGCCTTTTAATGGGCAGAAACCTCGAGCAGACCCAGGCTCAGGGTGAGAGAGAGAGAGAGAGAGAGAGAGAGAGATATGGTCTAACGGGGGTCTGGGGTTAAAGACTGCATCTAGTGTCTGGTTCCTCTGAACTTTCCCTCTCGATTGCCGGATCTCAGAGTCTGGTTGATCCGATCCGGTTTAGACCGTCTGCAGAGATTTTGGAGCAGAACTCCTCCGCCAGAACTCCTCGTTTTAATTCTGCTCCCTTCTCTCTCCATCCCAGGAGCACCAGAGACAGCGACGTGGATGACGACGACGACGAGCGCCGGGTGAGTCGAGGATGCACCCTGCAGTACCAGCGGGCCCTGGTGAAGGTCCTGACCCAGTTCCACACCACCTCCACCGAGGGTACCGACCAGGTCATCACCATGCTGGGGCCCGACTGGCAGGTGGACGTCACAGAGCTGGTCCAGGACTCCCTGAAGGTGGCCGACCCCAGGAAAGCCGAGCTGGTGGACCGGACGGTGCTGGTGGGTCTGGAGCTGGGTTCCACGGCGCTGAAGGTAAATACGATTGGCATGCATGTGGCGCCGAGCGGCGAACGTGTTCTCCTCATCAGCTAGGAGGCTCAAAATGAAGATTAAAGAGCTTTAGAAGCAGGAGCTCATTTCTCAGCGGGTCCGCAGCAGCTGCCGACGCCTCCAGAACCTGATGGTTCTGTTTGTTCACAGCCTCGATGAAAGGATGATCCATGTTCAAGTTTTTAATTTTCATAATTTCACTGTCACTTCTTTTGGTTTCTTAAAGACCCTGTTTCCGGCGCCCGTCAGAAAACAAAGTAAACAGCTTGTTCATATTTTCACAGAAGCAACGTTTTCCCAAACGTTACGATTCAACAAATTAATGTCGTTTTAAGAAAACAACCCAGCTTTGATCCTTTTTCCTGCTTTTATTAGCAGATCCCAGTCACACAAGCTAACGGCTAACGTTAGCCGTCCTGCACTGACACATTGCTGAGAATCCTGATTTTTAACCTGATTAAAAGTACATTCATAATTAACTGCATGTTAAAAACAGACGTGTGAAACTAAAGGAAACAAACAATTTAAGAGGAAGAAGAAAGACAAACAAACAAACAAAAACACATAATCTCGGATTTTTTTTTTTTTTTTTCAATACAGATCAAAAATGGTTTCAACGTGAGAAAAAAAATGATCAAGACTTCCTGTTTTTCGTTCAGGGGCCAACTGTGATCGTCATTTTTGGAACTTTGTTGTTGTTGACTTCGCTGGAGTGTTTGATGATGACTGTGGACGATTAATGAGGCGATCAGTCGGACCCTAACGGTGATAATATTTAATCAACCAATCACAAAGCTCGATTTGGGACCACATGAACATAAGGGTTGGTTGGTTCCGAACCTCACATTTTGGATGCAAAACAGTAGCGACACCACTGTAAGCTCCTCCCCCTTTATCTGTAAGACTGAGCCCAGCCCCCCCCTACGAGAGGAAGCTCATTTCAGCCACTTGTGTCCTTGACTTCATTCTTCGGGTCGCTGGAACCTAGATGGACCAACATTGATATTATTATTAATAATAATATCATTATTCATTTTTTTTAATTTGATGTTTTTTTTAGCAGAGTTAGCCTGAGGCTAATTTTCGTCTGCTGTTCCCCCGGCAGGTTTAAAAACATCTTTAAATAACAAAAACAAACAAAAGTCAACGACTTCACAGTTTCAAGGCTTGAAGCAGATTTTCTTTCAGTTTGGATCTGAAGCTTCAAAAGGTTCCGAAGTTCTTTCCGTCCTCCAGTAGAACAGAGAAAGAAGACGGACCGGGAAGGCAATCCCATGTGGAGGAGCCAAAATAAAATAAAGCCCATAAGATTGTGTTTTTCAAGGCCCGTTTATACAGAGATTCGACAGTTCTGGTATCGGTACCGGTCCGCTTGAGGCAGCAACTCATCCCCGACCCGGGGGGGACAATCAACCGTTTTAAGAGATCTAAATCGGATTACTTGAGAAGTTCTCTGAGAGCTTATTAATAATAATATTTATTTATTTATTTATATTTTAGAAAACCAGTCAGAACTTTTTAAAAGTTCTGACCAAGTCAGGCGCCAGAACAGATAAACAGAACAGCAGCGGTACAAAGAACAGATTGTTTAGCATCGGTGCTGTAAGCAGACCTTTATTTTTTTATCTTTTTAAATCCAATTTGAACATCTGATTACTTTCAATAATCTGATTACTCTGAGTAATCTCCCATCTCCGGCTTGTTGTTGTTGTTGTTGTTGTTAGATTTCTCTGATTGATCATTTCTAAACACCTTGTATATTATTAGTTTTATATTTACTCCCGCCGTGCGTCCGCGTGTTGCGGAAAATTGCCGTATAATTATTCAGACCCTTCAACACATTACCCATGATGCATTGCTCATTTAAAATGATGGATGTCAGACTTCTATCTATCCTGCCCGTTTCGCCGTCGTGGGACGCATCCATCAGGGCGCCGCCGTCCCGCCTGACAGCATGAAACTGAGATCTCCCACGCCGATCAAAACTCCTCGCCAGCCGTTACGTCTCTCCGCCGCTCATAAATGCGGTAAATCAGCGGTCGCCGCTCGTAACCGGTACGGCCGCCTTCGTATGGAGGCCGCCTCGGATGATGCATTCAACTGAGCGTTACGTCCAAGACGTGTCGGGATCGCCTTAAAGTCACGGAGTCAAACTAGAAGCTCCTCTCAATCATAACTGCCCCCAACTTTTTTATATATATACTTTTTTTTCTCACCATTTTTCAAAAAATGATGAATCAGCATGATTTGATTGACAGCAGGTCTGATGACCACGTCTTCGCTGACGACTCATCGTCTTCAACAAAGTATAAACACTCGTTTGATGGAACGTAGATTATTAATAATGCACGTTATTAAAAAGTTACAAACTTTTGTCAAACAAATTAATTTAGGAGCTTTTATGTTTGAGCACGTTTAACTTCTGGAACATCTGCTTCCTGTTTGACATCATTCGCAGCGTCGCCATGGCAACACGATTAATCCAAAACTCGACAATTTGCGCAACGTTAGAAGTTTGATGTCTGTGACATCATCGAGACGGTCTCAGGTAATCAGAGTATAAAAAAGGACCTTTCAGCCAATAGGTGGCGCCATAGAAAAAAGTGTACTTTTCTAAATTGGACCTCTTCAGGGCTAATCGGTTCTGTGTTTGGATCAAACGTCGGCTGGGAGTCGGACTCGGCGCTGAGATGATTGTTGACGCCACAGAAGAAGAGATCGCGTCCATGAAGGTCTGTAGGAACATTAGCCGCTAGCCGCTAACACGGCTATTAGGAGGAGCCGTTTGATGTTTGCTGCTGCGTCACGGCGTCGCTCCACCTGAACCCGCCCATAAATCAGGTTGTTTTTTTCCCAGCAGGCACCACTTCATTAGCTGAGGCAGATAATCGGCGGTCAGTGAGACTGAATTAGCCGCAGCTCCGTCCCAGCAGGTCTGACGGAGAGGCTCGTTTGAAAACAGAAATGAGATCTCTGCAGAATCCTTTCATCATGAATGATTGACGGCTCGCAGAAGAATCAGAACCGCTCTCCGTCAGAGGAACCATAATGCAGCTCTTTCCTCCACAACGGTCCTCAGACGGCGGGTTCTGTGGAGACGGGGGTCCGTGAGTGAGCGGCTTCTGAACCAGACTTTTGTTTGGTTCCTTTCTCGTAGGGGATTAGCGCCTGAATCCGAGTCTCAGTTCTAAAAACTGACAGTTTGAAACAGAAGAGAAAATATTGAAGATAATTATCCGGCGAGAGACGCGTCTCTGAGAACTCTCCGGCGCCGGAGGGTTTAATCCGGAGGATTAGTGAACAACTGCTGCTCCAGCAGAGACAGGAGATCCACTCTCACTTCTCCCATGTCTCATTAACATCAGCAAACGCCGACCAGAGACTGACGGCAGAACCAGACGGACTCTGATCCCCCGACCGGATCGGCACCGGATCGTTTACAGGGAGATGAGGAGATCTGGTGTCAACCTGGTTTCCTCCACGGCGCAGTACCATGACTAGAACTGATCTCAAAAAGCTCCTGGACCTGCAACTAGCCGCTGACCGTAGTTAGTAGGTTTTGTCGGCTGGTTGATTAGTTTGTGGTTGGTTGGTTGTTCTGTTGATGGTTGGTTGTTCTGTTGATGGTTGGTTGTTCTGTTGATGGTTGGTTGTTCTGTTGATGGTTGGTTGGTTGTTCTGTTGATGGTTGGTTGGTTGTTCTGTTGATGGTTGGTTGGTTGTTCTGTTGATGGTTGGTTG
>VRLP01004912.1:0-42812 GCA_009660295.1 Lophius piscatorius | reverse complement strand
TCACTTACAAAGCCCTTAACGGTCAGGCACCAACGTATCTGAAGGAGCTCATAGTTCCATATTGTCCAATCAGAACTCTGCGCTCCCAGCATGCAGGGTTACTTGTAGTCCCTAGAGTCTCCAGAAGTAGAATGGGAGCATGAGCATTCAGCTATCAGGCTCCTCTCCTGTGGAACCATCTTCCAATCTTGGTCAGAGACCCTCTCTACATAAAAAGTAGGCTTAAAACTTTCCTTTATGATTAAGTTTATAATTAAGGCTGGCATAAGCTAGCTCTTAGCTATGCTGCTATATGTTTAGACCGCCAAGGGATCCCCCATGATGCACTGAGCTTTTCTCTCTTCCTCTCTCACTGTCCCTCTTTATACATCCCTCTCAATTTAATGCATGTTACTGGATTAATGCATGTTACTGGATTAATGCATGTTAAATGGTTTAATGCATGTCAAATGGGTTAATGCATGTTAATGGATTAATGCATGTTACTAACTTGACTTCTTCCCTGAAGTCTTTGTGCTTTCTCACCCTGAAAGGTCACATAGTTGGTGATTGCATCTGCTGCTGTGGACCTGCTCGATGTCCACTGATCACAAAATGCTCATGATGATGATTATTGAGTTGTTTTGAGTGGCCAAGACAGAGCCCTGACACAACCCAATCAAACATACCTGAAATTGTCTGTCCACTGAGGATCCTACCTGACAAACCTTGATGGGATTTACTGAGAAGAATTGCATTCAATAGCAAAATCCAGGTATCTGTGTAAAAAAGACTTGAGAATGTAATCTCTGCCAAAGGTGCTTCAACCAAGTACTGAGTAATGGATCTGAATACTTATGTTTATGTCATTATTCAGTTTTTCTTTTTCTATAATTATGTTTTCACTTGTTATTATGGGGCATGGTAAATTGATGAGGGATCAAATTTAAACAATTTTGGCATACAATTGCAACACTATAAAAAGAACAAAATGTGAAGGTCTATGAATACTCTGTGAATGCACTGTATGTTCGAATCAACTCAAATTATCAGACACATCCAAAATACAGACTTAGCCATGACTGAATGAATGTTTGTGTGAATGGGTAATTTCTGGATCACATTATAAAGTGCTTTGAGTGGTCAAGCAGATTAAAAAAAGCGCTATATAAGTACAATCTATTTACCATTTACTATTTAAGAATGGGTGAAGAGATAAATACAGGAAAGACATGATTACCACAGTTAGAGCAATTATAACCTGTTGAAAACCAGTGGAGGCAACAGCCATCCTAATGCAATCATATTATGCACACACACAGAATGAGAAAGACCAGTTGACATCAACAGGCTCAGCACTGACCCTTGTGGCATCTGACAAGAGCAGCACATATAGAATGCCTGGATCACAGCGCTGAGACGATTGGCTGTCATGGAGATGACGTCCTCCCCATTGGGGCACACTTCAGTTTCCATGACAATCTGCGGGTCCAGCAGTGGGGTGAACTTTGGTGTGGATCCAGAATGGTCAACCTCCCGTTGTTTGAAAAGTAGAGAAGCTATCTCACTGCTAGAAGAGGAGGATGGGTTGTTCCTGCTCCTGTCTAGCTCTGTTGAGATGAGCACCAGCCACTCATCCAGAGAGTGCCACAAGAGCTCCAGTGGCTGCAGAGAGACAAACAGGATATAGGAGGCACACAGGATCAGAAATTATCCACGAACTTCTCAAGTTATCTAGGATCCATCATGTTATCTGGGAATTCAAGATTTATTTCGGAAAGTACTTAGTTCCAACTCCTGCCACTGTTATTTAACTTAAAACAGCAGTACATTGGCTCCAAACCACAAAAAAAAAAATCTAATAGATGATAAGAGACATATATTGTTATTTTGTGGTGGGTCAATTTGATCTGTGATCATAACAAGGGTGAAAAAATTAATACAGCCTGAATGTTACACAATCGCTAGGTCTTTGCAAATACAGGAAGCTGTAGTTCTATTTTATCGATACTGACCGCTAGAGGCGGTGCTTTAAGCACTGGATGCTTACTTCTCACACATGCGCAGGTCGAGTAATTATATCAACAAAGTCAACTGTGACCCCTGGATGACGCAAGAGAGTCTATATCTTCCATTGTCACCAGGTGATCTGTTCCTTCTATGTTTTCGCAAGAAGAAAACATAGAAGATTAATGATATCAGCTGAATTCTTTTTTGGTCATATTTCAGATCGGCTAGTCACCTGTAGCTTCGTAACCCGAGAGTTGGTCGAGGAAAAC
This sequence comes from Lophius piscatorius, assembly GCA_009660295.1. Lineage (NCBI taxonomy): Eukaryota > Metazoa > Chordata > Actinopteri > Lophiiformes > Lophiidae > Lophius > Lophius piscatorius. Next base: position 40,554 of record VRLP01004912.1, on the reverse strand, counting down.
CCTCGTCCACCAGAAGCTGCGGTAAAAACGTGCAACGTATCCCATAGCCGGTATCATGTTAGACTTTGGCTATAATGGCTACTAACCTCACTTCTCCCTGTTATAGTGTCTAAGCTGCAAACAACTCACGATTGTGTGCTGCTTTATGGCTATGATGCTTTCGTGTCAGACTAGAAGTATATTATTGTAACCAGCTCGTGTTTTCGCTGGTCAGATTGGTCACTATATTTACACTCTTTACAGCATCTGCAGTTTCGCCCCTAGTTTCGCCTCCTACCGCTTACTTGCTTGTAACTACAGTGTTATCGCTAGTGGTGCCGCTAGTTGGGGATGTGTTTGCTGATAGGTTGGTATCACATCTCAGTGTCTCCTGCATTGCCCCCCTCCAAGAGGAGGATGGGCATGACCAGTGTCTTGGGGTTGAAAACTTGAAGGAAGGGGTTTTAGATAACCCGTGCATGAACTTTAGTTTCATGCCTCATGCACTGAGGCTCTTTAAATTAGCGGAGTTGGAGGGCACATCGAGGTGCCACATGTCAGCCATTCGGGTCTGGTGGACCTCCCAGGAAGACATAGAAAGTTGATACTTCAACCAACAAGGTGGATGCCTTATTCACTGAGTTTGCAGAGATTAAAGCCCTCCTGCAAAACCTTCCGGCCCGGTCATAAAATGCCAGCCCTGCCAAGCAGCCCATCTACTACTAAGCAACCTCATTATCAGGATGAGGACACGCCATCACAGCGTCCTTTATCTTGTATAATACTGATGAAGGGGAAAGGCTGGGGGCGCTTCTCGTAACCCTCGTGCCTTTTCTGAGGGGTCTGGGGAAGCTTGTCGGGAGATTCGGCTTCCTGCCGGGACACAATACAGCCAGCTTTGTGTATAGGCCTGTCCCGTTTAGGATTGGACTAAATCCAGTTACAACTGTGCCAATAAACGCATTTTTCAGGTAGCCCCCTCAGTCCTCTGCCTTTACATTGTGAAGCTACACAGACTCCACAATGTCGGTCTCAAAATTTCTCTCCCATCACCCTAGTAACAGCAGAGCTCTGACAGCTAGGCACAAGGCAGGTTACTACGGCTTGGACAAGCTAGTCCCTGTCCAGCCCTCTATTGCTGCTCAAATTGTCTCCCCAGATGAGCCTTTGAAGCCTGACAAGCTCCTGCAGCAAAGTTGTAACTCCTTGTCTCCCATGATCCAGCATGATCCGAGTCACGGTCGGATCATGCTGCCTTGACCCTAAGCGATGCATCGTTGCAGGCCTTTGCATTTATGATCGGGGAACCGGGTAGGTTGATGTTTACTGTGACTCAAGCTCATCGCCAGGTGTATTTGGCGCAGTCCCCCGTCTGAGGTGTGTTAGTGGATCCTCCACTCTCTCCCGGTAGTACCAGGTCAGCAATTAGGCCAGCCACTCAGCAGGCCCTAGAGCGTTGTGTACAGGCTGATCAAGCTAGACAGCAGTTTGCCAGTCTACAGCAGGTTCCTCAGTCTTCTCCTAGGCAGGGGAGCCCCAAACCACCTGCTCGGATGAGTGGGCAGTCGAGAGGCCAGCGTTATTCAGTACCAGATGACCAGCACTGTCAAATTTTGGCACTGATGACCTTTCAGGTGCTAAGAGGCTTGATGCCTAGTTGCCGCCACTCCAGAGCCCCTAGGGGCAGAGGGGTAGGACCTGAATCTCAGAGGCTGAACATCAGATGCTTTTCCCAGCAGCAGCTCAGCTACTGGGAAGAGCAGACGACAGATCCTTGGGTTGGGCTGCCTTCAATAAGGAAGCAAATTCCAAGGGGTACACACGATAAAAATAGCTAAAAGTAAAATACTATTGTTGCTACCAATAATAGTTCATTGAATCGGCATGGGTATTGCTGAAGTAATCCTATTTAATCAATATTTTTGGGCTGCAGTGAAATGTGTCAATCGTGGTAACAAAAAATTGTCATTGTAACACAAATATTTTGTATCAAAATACAACAAATTTGTTTTGTTGACTCAGAGGAAAACAAATTTCAAAACATGAAGTGAAAGATATTTTCATATCTATGATTTTTTTCCAATATAAGGTAGTTGAGTTGTACCCAAATCTGAATTAAATTTTACCATGGTACATTCATATAAATCACAATAAGACTTAATTATTTCCTTAATAATAGGGTTAGGGTATTCACTTCACTTCCATGAATATAAAAAAAGATTGTTATAGAATTTTAATTGATGTTTTATTTTTTTGGCACTTTGAAACCCCCATATGTCTTTAACCAACGAATACATATCTGGATGTATTCCACAAGATAACAAAGATAGAGTCATCTGAATATCACATGTACACCAGACATTCCCTGAAAAATTGCACATTAAGTCAGTTTAAAGTGTGGTTATGCCAGTTCACAATTTCTCCAGCCAATTATTTTGGCCAATTGAGGTGTATGAAATTCCAACATCAGCAGTCATGGCTGGCATCTCCACCAACTACAGGAAGTGGCTAGGCCTCTCTCACTGCTTCCTTGACTCAGGTCTCTTTGTCAAGAATGTATTGGCACTACCACTGAAATCCATCAGTCTTTGGTACAGGTAGGAGAAAACACGCCTGATAGATGATCTGGAGGAATCCATGGACCAGCTGGTGAGAAGTGCAGAGACAGAAGTTCCCAGAGGGCAAAAGTGGAGTGTAAAGCAGCAACCAAGCCATCAGTAGGTAGCTGCACAAAGTGGTCCTAGGAAGAATGCAAAGCAGCAGGACATAATTGGGATGGGGAGATCCTGTGCAGTTCAAAAGTCCAAAGCCACAAGGGAGCAGAGAAAGACAATATTGTGGAGGAGGTCACACAGAAACAGGAAACGTTTTACATTAAGGGAGTGTCTCGGGCAGCAAGGAACATGGACATGATGGGGGGGCAAAGCAAACCAGCAACATCAGCTGGTCAGACATCTTGCAAACTCCACAGGCACAGTTCAGCTTCTTCTTAAGGGCAGCGAATGACACCGTTCTATTCCCCCACAACCTTTGATTCGGAACGAGGAAAATGCCCATTGTGCAACAACAGAAACAAAGGCCTCCAGCACATCCTTTCAGGGTTTAAAGTCGTATTAGCGCAGGGGCGCTTCAGGTGGCAACACAACCAGGTGCTATGGAAGCTAGCGGAGCTGCTATGTAACTGCAGGCATGTGGCAAACAACTCTCAGGTAAACCCCTCTGAGCAAACTTTAAGAAGGCAGCAGCATGACAGACCTCTCTGCTTACACCTAGAAAAGCATGTGAGATAAAGGCCGAGGTGGGCAAGCACCAGGGATTCTCAACTGAGATCACACAAATGACTCTTTGCCCATATGGTGTAATAAGGTCCACAAGTGTCAAAAATGTCCTCATCATCGAACTCACGGTCCCTTGGGCAGAAGAGATATTATCAGCTAATCAGTTTAAGCCTCCCAAGTACTCCAAGTTATTAGCATAATGCATATAGTTTGGATGGACCTTAACGGCTGGACCGCAACCATCTATCCAGTGGATGTTGGATTCAGGGGTTTTTCAGGAAATCAAAACTGCATGCAGTTTTAATGACCAGTGCAAGCGTTGGCAGAGGAGGCAGAAAAGGCGAGCTACTAGTTGTGGCTACGAAGGAGTCATAGCGCTTCGGGTACATCAACCCAATAAGGTCAGGGGTGGTGGGGAAATGTCTTGAACTGGCCACTATTTAGATTGAAGTGGCAGAAAGGAGATGAAGAAACTCGTCACTTCAAAAAGAAACAACGAAGAATAAGAAGAATATAATAAATAAACTGTAATTGGATATCTATTTTAAATCAGGGTTAGCTTGGAAAGGTTTGGGCGAATGAGGGCCCGCGATTCTGGCCCATCAATACCCTGGAGACCAAGGGGCAGGGGGACCATCAAAACTGTCATGACTGTGTTTGACACATGGATAATCATACCATCTACAGTTCTTAGCACAATAAAAAGCCAACATAACCCTGTCTCTTCATTGTGACGCAAAAGTACCATGATAATTTAATAAAATGAGAAGTTTGGTAAAAGCAACACTTTACACATTTAATCCAGAGGGACAGTAGATGGAAATTGTGTTCAAATTGTCTGCTATGTTAGCCGCAGCATTTGTACCAGATTAGCCAGATAAACAGCTATCCCGGTGACCCTATAGGTAGCTGCAGGGGCAGTTTTATCTTGTTTCAAATCAGATCATCAATTATTATAGTTGGCTCAGTGCTTTAAAGATAGCACGCTATAATAATGCTATAATAGGGTATACAACGTAATTCAGAGTAATCATTTCCAGCTTATTTATAGGAAGATAAAAACCAAGGAATGGATATTACAGTAACACATTCATAATTTATTTCTTATGTGAAATGGTTTAGTCACAATGTCTGACTATGGAAAAGTCAGACTTAAGAATGATGTCAGATAAGGGTCGTATTAGTTTTGTAATTGTTAATACTAGCTTTTTTCACGATTTAGGTTGAAATCGTCATAACTTTACTGCATTTACTGTAGCTCCTTCTGATACTTTCCCCAACAAGACCCTGCTCAGCTTCCCGATTCTGCACCAATTAGCACTGTCTATGACAGTTCAGGTTCAGCTGGTATTTTTTATGCTCCCAAACCAATTTCTAAATGCCTTTTCAGGATCACTGAAAGGCAGCCTCAAACACATCATTTGCCTTACAAGCCAAACAGAAACAATCTAATCACTGTTAAGACCGTTTCTTCTTTCCTATCAACCTGATTACTTCAGCCAATAATTTTTTGTCCCTGACAGTTACATGTCATCACAACTCAGTTGTCAGTGTTTCCTATTTAGAATCTACTCGGGCGGCCTGCCCCGGCAAATTAAGACTCAGCCAGGTAGATAAAATCTGAATAATTCTTGCATAACCAGCCCTGTATCTCAACAGTGCTGGGGAGTTTCAAACAGAGATGCAGATGGATGAATGAAGCCCTATCAAGACAATAAGCATGCCAGACGTGCATTATCACATCCTCATCACACGTAGCAGTATTAGACGTGTAAAATGATTGGCTATGCGTTAATGTTACGTTATACATCTACACATCGTAGTTTAACTTAGGTATGGCTGAAGGCCATTGAATATTACTTTTAGCAAATAAGACAGCACCAGGAGGATGGAGAGCCAGGGCCAACACAGGTAGGATGCAGATAGGGTTAGAATACAAATATACCCCTGTAACATTAGCATTATTGAGAGAGTAACAGCAGAGAGAAGCAGCAGGGAAAACTGGTGTTGAAAAGAATTTCAACGTGAATTAAGGCTTTATTTTGATCAAACCACAATTGGTGATTGTTGGAACAGTGAAAAGATGAACAAAGGTGGTCACGATGAAGTTTATTTTCTTTCTGTGTCGAGCGTTTTTTTTACAATTTACGAGGTCATTAAGTTTGTTTCATTTCGGTGAATGGGAGAAACATGAATTTGAAATGGTGTATGGTTGAAGAAGATCTAAATAGTCTATGGTTTTCCTGCATGTAGGCATTAAAGTAAGACATTGTTATATTTGCCCCTTTAGTTACATCAGCATTTTAAACTATAAAAGTTGGTTTGTTTGGAAGAAAAATGTCACAAAACAGCAGCTGTGTCTTGCAAAACGGGGACAGTGTCTTCCTTTTTTGTGTTTAACAATTCTTTCAAATAAATTTAATAATACTTAGTTTAATGTTAAAAATAACAGTTATTTTAAGCAGGACCCAGGCAAGATGAACATTGTTCATTTCTATTCTCTGTATTTTTTCAAAAAATTATCTTTAAACTGTTCTTTTAAAAAATTAATTTGCATTGATGTGATTTTTCTGGAAAGCTTGTTTCCATGCTAATTCTTCCATTACTCCTATTTCTTTTTTAATGGTTCTGTATTCTGTATTTTACTATTGTCTGTTCTGATAGGACAAAAACCAGGCAGAGATCATACAACAGCTTGCCATTGAATTCAACGAGTGGGCAGAGATCTACCCTGGTTTGAGTCTACTGGCTGCAATGGCCCTGGTCATCCCTGTCTCCAGCGTTAATTTGAGCGCTAGACTTTACAATGAACAGGCTCAGTGATTTTCAACCATGAAATACAGCAATTTGTGTACATTTTCTATAGATTCTCTACTGTGCTGTCTTCGAAAATGGTTACGTAAATTTATTTCTGTTTAAGGTTGAAACCGATCTCAGGAATAAGCTTGAAGGACCTGGCTGAATGCCATAGAATATCAATAAATGGATATGCCCCTGAAGCATACACATACAGAGAGACATTAGAAATGTTTTTTTCCAAACCAAGAAAACTTCAATGTTCAAACAGGGAATGTAAATAGTTATTTATTTGCTTTTATTTATTTATGTTAAAATAAGAAATTTAGAATGATTATCATTATAAATTAAATGTATTATTATTATTATTATTATTATTTGTTCGCAAATAGTAATTTATTCTTATTTGCAAAAAGTTATTTATGTTGATATGTCTTCTTCGCTGTTATTAGTTTGCAATAAATGGGATAAGTAATAAACTTTTGTTAGACTAGTTTATTAGTGAACTCATCCGTCACTAATGTGCTGCGTCACCCTACCAAAAGGAAATTCTCAACCTGTGGGAAAAACTGGTAGTGTTTGTTTTGTTGAACATCAAACCAGAAATATTCAAATAATGATTTTAATTTCATTTTTAACATAAAATGGTTTGACGTATATCTACAGTACTTCTACCATCCCAGCAGCCTCCTTAGTGGTTCATATAACACCTATACACAGCAATAAACCTTACAGGAAGCTGATAAGTCACCTTGAACACTTGGTTGCGAGTTGTCTTATTGCCATTGTAGCCCATGTCGTTGCCGTTGTTGGGTGATGAAGGCCCGATGCGGAACACGTGGCAAAAAATACGAACGATTCTTAGCAAGCTCTTCATCTGAGCATCAAAGCTGCTGGACAGGCTGAGGAGGGAGACACAGGAGGAAAAGGTACTTAACACATCTTATTACTCAAAATTCAAATTATAATGTAATTACCTACAGTGAAACACATTTGACACATGTGGTATGGACTGTTTCAGATTCTTCTGTCAGCAGTCAGTAAAGAAGAAGATATCCAGCCAACCCCCCTAGGTTATAATGGGAAAATAATGTTTTTTGTAAAAGAGCTCCCAATAGTGAGTAAAATATGGACTATTGGAGTAAAATATGACATATAAGAGAGAGAGCACGTCAAGTCGATTCACATGCATCAAATTTGACTAAACAGGACCAACAACTGAGAAATTAGGCCTGAAAACTTTTAGAGATAAAACTCCCCCTAGTGTCAGAAACAACTGACTTTTCCAAATATCAGTCCAGTTCTACTTCCTACGATGGTGTATCTGGGTAAAAGATATTGAAAATCATCCATGAAATAGTTTTTTTGTTATCATTTTAAGATGAACGATCAACACCAGATGCAGCGAGGTTGATTCTACAACTTTTCAGGGATGTAATAATAATGGATTTATTTTATAAAAACCCCAAAAATAGAACAAGTATTTTATGGCTGATTAACATAGATATATTCTAAATGCATAAAAAAAAAGTATGTCTCAAGCTCCACAGAAAAAGCTCCCCCACGTTTCAGAACTATACAACCAAGTTCTTAAAAAAATCAATCCGGTTCTTTCTTGCGCTAAGGTCTATTTGGTTAGACAATAACAGAAATGATCCATGAAATAGTTTTTTAGTTATGTCCGGAAAACAGTGTTTATTTCGTTAAAAACAAAGTGAGTAAAATATGAACTACTAGAATAAATTATGATATTTACAAGCTAGATTTTCTTGAGTCGATTCATATGCACCAAGATTGTACTAAATCGAACCAACGGTTTAGAGGTTATGTCCGGAAAAACTGTGCTTTTCATAGAAAGCTACCCCAACTGTGTAAAATACAAACTATTAGAGTAAATCACAAAGTATATAAGATGTATCTCCTCAAGTCGATTCATATGCACTAAATTTGGAATAATCAAACAAACAGTTTCGGGCATTTAATTAAGTTGTACAAATTGATGCTGACATGAAAAAAAAAGTAATCAGAAAGTAGTCAGCTAGGGATATTTTAATGTCTCACAAGCTGGGGTTTACAGAAAATTGTGTATGACTGATGGTTTGCCAGCTTGGTTTGCCAGTTAGCCAGCTGGTGATGAGAGCTACAGTATTTCACAGTGACCTTTGAAAAAAGCCATGTTTACATTGAGGAGCTAATTTCTTAAGCCAATCAGTACCAAGATTCTTCAAATGTCACAGAAACAGACGTCACTAGGAAATAATGCAGAAGTGGAGCTGTCTGACGTTCTCCAAGTAATGTTGTCAACTCAGGCATGGTTTAATTTGGTTTCCATACTTTTCTGTGACTTCCAAAACAATTACAAAGAGAGGGGCGTATATTCACATGTTCAAATTACTCACAAGAGTAATATGAAAAAGATGAGATTCGTACAAGTACAGATTTCTACGACATCCACTGTGAACGTAGCAATACAAGCAGGATGGCTAAGGATGATGAAAATCCCTAATTGCTTTTCACAATTATTTTGTTTTATAGTAATTTGACTTCTGAGATTTCTCAAATCATTTGCCATATTCACCTGTTCACAGAAATTAATTCACTGAAATCCAGTTGTTTGGATTCAACCCACATGGATTATTTATATCTCCAACTAAATGTGTTTTCATAGAGGGGCAGTCTAGTATTAATAATATGGGTGTAATATGGATATTTCTCAAAAACACACTTGATTTTAGAATAGATTACTTTCCTCCATTTAAGTTAATTTGTTTTATTACGCAAACGAGGTCAATAAGGTAAATTTTCTGCTTGTATTCCAAAACACAGCCATAACTACTGTTAAATTAGCTGTTTATGTATAGTATTGTCTGTGTGAAGCATGAAGACGACAAACTTTGATTCTGTTTTCGATTGACTAATATATTACTATAAATAATTGAAAAGGAAAGTACATGTGTTCATGTAATATGTGCATCCACACCTGAGGAGCTTGTGGCCATTGGTGGTCGCCACTTCAGCAAGACTGGTCAGGATCCTCTGGTAATGGCTGTCACTCTGCTGAGAGACATGCTCCAGAACCTGCCGGAGCTACACAACAGTTTGTATCAGTAGTAGTTTACACACAGGACATAAAAATGAATGTAGAGGTAAGCTGGTTATACCATGCTCTCTTTAATATCCTCATTCTGTGTCATCTGGACGAGGATCAGGAACAGTCTACTGTGATGCTGGATGAGGATCTCACAGGTTTCCCCGTATCCACCCTTTATTACACACAGGAGGGACAGTAATTTAAGATTGTAAAATAATGGCGACTCACAAACAAGATTTTCTAGGGATTACCATCATAGGGGAAGTGGTTGACAGCATAAGATCAGAAGTTAGACTTATGTGTTGTAACAACCTGCATAATTAGCCAAATTCTTATTATTAAGAAAAACAAAAGATGACGATGTTGCATCTATGTGTTGCAACATCGTCATCATCTTGCTGATGACGCGCCTACATCCTGTCATGATCATACACGTCATGATGTGGTGATTAAATATCAAAACTAACTGAAGCAAAATAAGTGATTATTTAGACTATTGAGATGAAAAAAAAGTTGAAAACACCAAATAATAAATGTATTCGTAAGCCGCACGCATGTATTAGTAAATAGAATGCACGTATTAAATATAGTTTTCTTAGATCTTACTGATCCGTCTTGAATTTTAATAATAATAATAATAATAATACATTTCATTTATAATGCACTTTACATTTGGATCAAATCTCAAAGTGCTACAAAGCAAAAGCAGATAAAAGCATCAATAAAAAAATTAAATAATAACTATATAAAAGCCTGACCAAAAAGCAGCAATGTTAATTAAGGTTATAGGTTCTGCTAAAAAGGAAAGTTTTAAGTCCTTTTTTAAGTGTGTCAGTCGTCTGTGGAGCCCTGAGATGGTCAGGGAGGGCATTCCACAGACGAGGGACAGCAGAACAGAAGGCCCGATCACCCATGGTGCTGAGCTTAGTCCGGGGAAGGAGGAGGCGGTATGAGTGGGTAGAACGGAGGGATCGTGTTGAGGTCAGTGGGGTGAGTAGTTCTTTCAGGTAGGGGGGTGCGTTACCATGGATACACTGGTGAGTGAGATGAGAATTTTAACTTTAATTGACTATTTTCTATTCCCTTGCTTTGTTCAGAATTCTATAAAATGAGTCAATCAGAGTAAATTTTCAGAATACCTAGGATTAAACATGGTAAATTTGAGTAATGTTCGGCCCTCGACGTGGAGTCAGATTTTAATTTTGGCTCCCTCTATGATTGAGTTTGACGACCTTGATCTACATAATGGCGTGCCCATGTCCTATCATCGTCTACATGGGTCGGTTCGTGTTGCACTAGCTGAGTATATAATCGATGGGCATTGAAACTGATGTGGTTCTGACATCAGTCCTCTCCTCCTCTTGTATCCTCTCTCTCACACACAGGACATAATAAAAACTTGGACAGTTTTAGGTTTCTTTCCCGTTGACTGTTGATTCCTTTGTTGGACTATTAAATACCCCATCTGTTTCTTTCCTCGTGTGTTTCTTCTGCTAATTTTTAAGCTCTTCCTTCTGTCCCATCTTTTGGTAATTTGAGCCTGGTATAACTTTCTGTAATGGTATGAAAGTATGAAACCATCCAAAAAAGTGTTTTCACTCTGTAAGTGATCTGAGCCGAGACCACCTTTCACATGCTATGTGTGAAATCGCCTTCGAGCTCGATCAAATTTAACCTCAAGGGCCAACATTAGCTCCGCTCTACAAAGTAAAAGTAGAATGGAATATATTTATAAAAATGTCAAACTGAGAAAAACGACATTTAATTTTTTTTTTTTCACCAGGTAAGAATTCCGAAAAAAAACTAAATAAAAACAATATTTCCCGGAAATACTTAAGTAAACAACACTGGAACAGACAGAATAGAAGATATGATATTTATGATTAGGGCAAAAAGTGAATTAATTGAATATAATGCACCTTGCGTTTGCAGGGCACAGCTGCTCAAGGACCCACTCTGAAGCACTGATTTCACTATTCATTTTTTAGATTCTTAAGATCAAAGACACTGAGATTAATTTAGACAGCACTGATGAGTCTATGATCAGGTTGAGGGGTTTAAGATATGACATGTAAACATTGAACGTTCTACATCGGTACTTAACAAGGACAAAGACCAGATTTTTCCTCAGACTCTCAAGAAGGATATATCGTGATTAAATTAGCCCCAAAGTCTTTTAGTCTGAGCTACGAATTTGTGTAAAAACGGTGAAAAACTCACCTGGACACAGAGATCCAGAGGAGTAACTCCATTTTTGTCAGCAAGGTATTTGGCACCTCGAGAGAGCAGAATCTGTGCTGTGTCTCTTTGGCCGTGGCTACAGAATAACGAAAGTTTCAGTCCAGCTGGAATGTTCACATATTCATTCATTTTCATATAGTCACAAAAAGCTCTCGGTGGGCCTATTCAGGTTTTTCAATGCCTCTGGTTAAATAAAGACATTTTAGTTACTGTTGGAGAACGTTTTCTGACTGCTTTTCAAATGAACATGCAACTTTGAATCTCTAGCCCTGAACAGTTTGGTGAAAAGAGGGGTAAATTAGGAATAAGCATCAACGTAACGCTATCATGCTTGATCACCTGCAGGCAAAGTAAAGAGGTGTAGCTCCAGAAACATTTGGCCGGTTGATGTCAGCTCCACTGTCCAGAAGACACAACACCGTCTGAGAACAAATGACACATGCAGGGAAACATTTAACTGACCTACTAGATCACAATGAAAAGTATCAACAATCAACAGAATGATTTAAATAATCATTTCAAGCTTTACAGATTTTGACACCTACATTCTAATAACAAAATTTAACAAAGCTAAATCAACAATAAGATAATGATTAAACATGAAGGAGTTTGTCAGTTCATACTTCTAGAGGAGGGCCAAGTTGTATTGAGTGAAGGAGATGGACACAGGAGGTACTTTGACTAAAAGGTTGCATCGTTATGCTTACACCAAACACTCTCTGCAGGGCATAAGGTGCCATCAGGAGTATTACAGGCCTCGTGTCCAGACTCTACTGGTTTTTGTCGCAACAGTCCTACAGACCCCTAACATTGGACGCTCTGTGGAGGGCAGATGTTCCAGATCTGGCCACGGCATTGGATTATGACAAGGCGTGGATTAACAAAGGGTTAGTTTCCAGAAACCCAGACCATCAGCAAATCCATTATAACTTCATTCACAGTGTATTAAACTCCCAGAAAACTTCACAAGATGAAAATAATCTAACGCATTTGGCACTTTTCTACACGTCTTCCGGGAGTGCTATTTTTATGAAAACAGTAGCGTCCATTCTTTCTGGTATGTTTGGTATTGTGCTGCCTTGCTTGCCCACAACCCTTATTCTCAATGATTTATCACACCTGGATAAGATAGAAGGAGGGAATTATTGGCTGGGCTTACTGCAATGAAAAAAAAAGGTGGCTACGCGCTGGAGGCTTCCTCACTCCCTCACTCCCTCTCTAACCGTGCTTGGGTTCTTGGGTACTTAGACATATATTTGGAGCTGTCCACTGCCCGAGTTCTCGGAGCAAAAGATTCTGTCATAGAAGCTTGGTCTTCACTTTCAACTAACCTCCAAAGAAAAATGTTATGCTCTAGATGAATCTTTTTTTTCAATGTGTTCTGGATCCAGGGTTTATGGGCGTTTGAATTCTTTGGGGTAGTTTTTTTATTTATCTATTTATTTATTGAATTTATTTATTTACTTTTTTTATTCTTTTTTTCTTTTTGTTTATTTTCGCCAATTGGAAATTACATTTGTATTTCTCTGAATTTACTGTTCAATTTCTTGAATATTTATTTGTAACCATTTCCAAAATAAAAAATTGATCACAAAAAAAAATACTGTGTGTCCAAATGTGGTATAAATTTAGTCCCGTGCAGACTCTCTGCAGGTTTAGCCAAAATTATGAGATGGGTTCAAAGTTAAGTTATTGGCCAACATTAGGGCCTATATGACAGAAATTAAAGCTATCCCTGCAAATGTATTGATATATTTGTATGAAGATGTTGAGAAATCTAATAACAGGGATGTTTTTGATTTTTTTCACACACTTTTTTTGTGTGCATTTGGTCTAGATTCCAAATGGCACAACGTTGAACAAAACATAATGCAGGTTTCATTTTCACATAAACTTGCTAATTCATTCATTTATTTTACCGCACCCATGAAACTGTTGTTGTTAAAATTATGTGATGGAGCATTGCCATCTTGAGGCAGTAGAATGTGAATCAAAAATTTACCAAAATAAACCTGGTCTAATGGCATTGCTACAGAAATTAAGATGAGGATTTACACTCTACTTGTAACCCTTTAGTGATGGTCAGATTTACTCATAATTGAAAATTTAATTCATTGAAACCTACAAACATTACCTACCAACTGTTATACAGTGCCCTTCTGAGTTATAAGTATCCTTTTGAAAAATTAGTAAAATGAGATCCAAAAAATTTTTTTATTGTCTATACCCATTATTTTTAATTGACATTATTCACAAATATCTAACCCTTGACTGAAACACAATTAAAAGAAACATTATATTCTTAACATAAAACTAGAGATGTACTGATTGCAATGTTCCTGGCCGATCACCAATCACCGATTTTTGTATGCAAGTATGATCAGTTGATATCGATTTTGGCCGATTCAAATTTTTTTTTTTTCTTTAAAGTTTAAAAATCATAATTACCTTTGTTTTTTAACTGCTTTTATTTTTAGAGGGTTACATTGGAACTGACAGGGATGGTCGGCTATTTTTTTATGTATTCTGACCTATTGAAATTAGTGTCCTTAAACCCATTCTATGACAAATTGAAAACAAAAATTTGTAACCCTTCTTCAGGACCCCCTGGCTTTGTTCAAGGACTTCAGGGCTTATGGCTGGCTCTGAGCTTCTGCTATATTAAGCTTCTCTTAATATAGCTTAATATAGCTTTTAATCGTTAGCTTTTAATCTTGCTATGTTCCTCTCTTAATAAAATTTAAAGTGTGCTTAAGTTCTTTGTGCCGAACACTTTCGGGTTTGTTCCGCCGCAGTTTCTTTTGTTCTTACGTTTTAAAACTATAAATGAACGCATATATCCATACATACAGCAGGCTCATGGATGGCTCAAACCATTGCACTTTGGGCCTTATCTAGCACCAATGTTGTCCACTGTTTAGCTTCATAAAGGTTGTAGGACACGCCCCTAATGCATTACATCCCTGGGCTTTAGGTCTTAAGATCGTTTACAGAGGGCAACCAGAAAGCTGTGCTCAAGCTACATCATTTTTCAAGTTAGGAATATCTTTACAAATCTGCTCACAGTTTTATGTCCATTCTGACAGGCTACATGTAGAGCTGTCTGGCCCATGGCATCCTCCACATCCACGTTTGAAACGTGTTGGACCAAATCATGGAGAAGCTCCGTCCGCCCATTCACTGCCAACCAGTGGATCTTCAACAGAGGATCACAGTGAAGGTCAATATCACATTAGAAGTAAACCACAGTGCAAAAAGAACAGGACAACAATTTGAAGACTCCATTATGAACTATGGGGAGGCTGTAGCTCAGGAGGTAGAGCTGTCGTCCTGAATTGGAAGAATGTGCTCTTCGATCACAGACCTCCTAGCCTACATGTCAAAGGGGTCATTAAGTAAGACCCTGAACCCAAATTTGCTCCTTAAGTTGTTCACAGGGGTTGCCCACTGCTCCTCCGGCATGGTTCAGATACAGATAATTAATTTCATAATGTTGTCCTGTATGTATGTACTGTGTGTAACAAACATGATGATAAACAATAAGTATTTATTATCATTATTATAATAACCAAATTATGACATTACTCACAGCAGTCAGTCCCTCGTTGTTGCAGATGTTGACATCAGCATTATATTCTAATAGTCTGCCCATACACTTTTTCTGTCTGAGAGAACAGAAAAGCAGGGAAGTCTTCAGTATAATCCAACACATTCATTATGGTCATCTTGATGTTCTATTGGCTATACTAAATAACAGATTAAATTCTAATTAGCAGGTATTTAAAAAGAGAAACATTACTAAATCCAAATGTAAATCCACCTTTATTCTCACTACAACAGTTTGATAAACCAAATTTGGTTCCAGTTGATCTAGGTTCCACAATGTGACTTGAGGAGTCAGCTCACTGATCATAAATTGCCTATGTCTTTTAACCTTCTTACATACCATATTAACTTACGAGCTATAAAGATATAAGGAGCTTACCCGTTTCTTGCAGCAAGGTGGAGAGGGGTACAGCCCGAGATGTCCTGGTAGTTTGGGTTGGCCCCTCTCTTCAGCAACAAAACTAGACACTCCACAGAGCCACAGCTATATGGAGAGAAACCAGAACAACTTAACATCCAGTTCAAATAGGTAGGTATTTAGAAATTCTCAGAACCATTAGGTATGCATGCTTACCCCACATTTATTTTCCAACTTTTCTAGTGCGGAAATTGAGATTTGAGGAAATTTCACTTTTTAAACAATGTAGGATTGTTTTTCATCTAATAACTAGAACTACACTGTCGTCCCCGACAGAATGTATATATCCTTTAAAAGTTCTAAATCTCCTTCGTTGTGCGAAAAAAGGATAAAGCTCTAGTGTAAGCCCTAGTGTAAGAAATATACAACCCACATTTCTCAAAATCAACAAAGTTATTCCCAACACTTAAGTCTATTGGGGAATAAAGTTTGAAAATGACCCAGACATTTTGGTATGTCTGTAAAACATTTTTTCGGGCGGGAAAAAAAAAAAACTACGGGGTAAAATATGAATTATTAAAGTGAAACACTATCTATACATTGGAACGTTTAAAGTACAATATGATATGTATAAGATAGGTCTCCTTGAGTCCTGAAGTCTATTCATATGTACCGAATTTGGAAAAAATCGTACCAATGCTTCAGAATTTATGGCCCATTAGCTTATGGCGATAGAGGTCCCCCTAGTGTCAGAAATATAGAAACGATCTCTACCCAAATCAATGCAGTTTTCCCTACAATTTCTATGTGGACATATACACTACTCAAAAAACTAAAGGAACATTTAATTCACAGTCCAAATCTCGATGAAAAAAAGAGATGATGTGTTGAAAATCTTTATTGATATATATTGTGTAATTTGTTTAGAACAAAAGGATGAAAGAGCAATCAATGGAAATCAAAATCATTAAACCATTAATGGCCGGTTTTTAAATGAAACCAAAAATCCAAGTGAAAAACTGAAACCACAGACTGATCAAACTCGAGTGAATTTCATCACAACAATTCATAATGTGACCCAGTGTCTGACCCCCACATGCCAAAGAGACCTCCTGAACACGTCTGGGCATGCTCCTGATGACATGACGGATGGTGTCCCGGGGGATATCCTCCCAGACCTGGATCAGGGCTCCTGAACAGTCAGTGTTTAGTTGTGTTGGCGTCTGATGCAGCGATATATAACATCTCAGAGGTTCTCAGGTGGATTCAGGTTCGGAAAACATGAGGACCAGTCAATGGCATCAATACCTTCATCCTCTAGGCTCTACCTACACACTCTGACCACATGAGGCCAGGTATTGTGCAGGACCAGGAGGAAGTCCACTTGACCAGTGACGGTGCTGAGCCATGAGCACAGGTCCCAGTAGGGGACCTCGGGCCCTCATGCCGCCCTCATGCATAATATTTATTTTATGTAACTCAACTGTTAAATTCACAACCTCCTGAAATATATGCTGCTTATACATTAACTAATTCAACCCAACCACAAATGATGGCAGTCCTCTAGTGCTGGTCCGAGGCCCGGATAAATGGGGAGTGTTGCGTCAGGAAGGGCACAAGATATAGATACAATTACGCAACTGCCTATGGTGAAATAAGCTTTCAGTTCAAACCAGAAACCTATATGGACATTGGTAGAAATTAAAAACAGAAAGCAGTGTAATAGAAACATTAGATGCATGGAAATAAAACCATTGAATATAAAAAATAAGTGAATAACACTTAAATGATTTTTATCAACATCTTCAGCAAAAGAGACAACACTGTTAGACATAATTCCTCACGACACCTGACGGAGTTAACAAAACACTATATTTTCTCTCGTAAACATTTCTCACAGGAGCCATCTTTCAGACTCAACTTCTTACATATAACTATCATGTTTAATTATGCAATTCCTGAAATTATTCTTAAAACATTGTAATTGAATAAGATTTGCTACAGGATGAGGCTGGGCAATTCTGGCTAAAATGAGAATCACAATTTCTTTGTTTAGAATCGGGATCACGATTCTCTCCACAATCTTACCGTTCAGTTTACATCATATTGCCCTTTTTTATGTACATGAGAAATGAATAGTTGCCTGCGCTGTCAGTTCCCATCCACAGATAGATGTGTGCAGGCACAAAAGGGTTAACCACAGCTCTACTGGGCATTCAAGTGTCCAAGCCCAACAGAGTCCCAGAGAGTACTGACTGAGCACGGCCTGAACCTAGCAGACTTTCTGTTTTCACGTCCTAACCCAACCGTGTCAGACACAGTTAACTATAGCTGAAGCACTGAGTTTTTAATACGTCACATAGTCGTTGTTACCATGCTTACCGCTGTTCTATTCTGTCGGCTGAGTATACAACTGTAAAAGGGTCCGTTTTTGGCTCTGTGTCCTTACAGCTGCTGTTTTTAACATATTAAACACAAACATTACACACTGTTATCAACGGCTATAAATAAACTTAAACTGGAGTCTAATTAAGCAGACTAACTGCTTAATTAGACTCTACATGCAGAACTAAATCAAATAGATTGGCTATCGCTGACTTGAAAGAGGCCAAACTGAACCCGAACACAATTTCTAAATATTTGTCCAAACCCAGCCCAATTCTGAGACTATTGACCGAGCCCAGCCCAAACCCGGTGGGCCTTACATTTTTTATGTCCAAACCCAGCTCGGCCCGCAGGGTCTGAACAGACCTGGAGGGCTACAGCCGAGTATCTACACTCTAGTGCTACTTTCTCCATGTTGTTACAAGTGAAGGAGATTAGTAGCCTTCAAGAGACATTGCAGAAATAAAGTGATAGAAAGAAAAAAGATGTGTCATTTTTTTTTTTATAAGAGACTACCCATCCTTTTTCAGCTTGATAAAAATACATTTAAGGCCATGCTCTTTAAGTCCCAGACCTTGCACGTTGTGACATAAGACTAAACCAGGGAGTTTTGGTCATGTATAATAGTATATCTATAAATTAGAATGCTGGAGATTCGCCATACCCAAGAAATGAGATCGTATATAAGTCTCAATTGAAATTGCATTCTTTTTAAGATGAATCACCCAGCCTTACTTCAGGACAAAAGTTTTTTAGGCAGTGGTCTAATAAAATAAAAAAAATTAGATAAAATTTATAAAATAAAAAAATATTTTTAAAACATGAAATGATGCTATGTTATGCTAAAATTGTCTTGGTTAATTTTTAGTCACGGATATGATCATGCACATTGAGTTTAATTTACCAACTATTCTTACAAAGACTTTTCTTCTTAAAGGGTACCCCAAATCTTGAACTCTTAGGTCTCCCTTGCTGTTTACATTGCATTGCAGTAGACTGTAGTGACATCTAATGGTTGCACTGGCCTGGGCTTCTGAACAGCTTATCCTAATTCAAAAATTAATATCTGTCCCGCCATTTTTAATTTGAACCGGAGCATGACATTAACAAGGACAACTTGGAAAACTTTAATCAAACTGAGCAAACACAAGAAGACGATGAGAGATGTCATTGTGTTGCTATGGCAATCAGGAAGGAGCATGTTTGTTGTAAAGATCTCTGCTTTTTGTCAGCAGCTATTCAAGGTAGGCACATAGATCATACCTTCGTTGCATGATATCCTCTATGGTCATAGTTGTGTCCAATAGTCCTCTTTCAGACTCTCTGCATCAGTGAGCAGGTTCCGATTTTAGGAGGAGACAGCCAGCTTCTCCTGTCTTTACGGCTTCGTACAGCGGTTGTAACTCGCTTCTAGGTGGCGTTTAGTCTCCTTGTGTGGAAACATTGTTTGCAAAGTATCTCGTTTAGTCTTCGTTTATAACCACCATGATCCGTAAATGGATCAGGAGAGATGTGACGCGAACACATGCGCGTGTCCTTTGGAAGTTGTTTCCGTAGACAGGCGTCTTCCCACTGTCTTCTCTTCTTATCTCTGAGGAAGCTACGAAGACTTACATCCCTTCCCGTATTGCCCATAGACTGGAAAATACATCCAAAAGCAGCACAATGCGGCATATCGATTTTTCTGTCACCATCGCTACAAAAACGACAACCAAGTACAGCAGCTTAGCGTGACATCAATCATTCTATGTCATCAGCCTAGTGTTTCCAACACCATTATATTCGGGGGAAGCCCCGCCCCCCAAAGGCAGACCATGCCCCCCTTGAAGGTCAAGTTAATTTTGTTTAATTTTATTTTCTATATAGCGCAGTTCAGAGCAGAAGTCCTTTAAGGATACTCTCCTATAAAACAGGTCTATACCTTGTAATTCTATTCAACAAACTATGTTAAATAGCCTATGTTAATTATCTTAAATTAAATGTATTATTATTATTATCTTATTCACATGACGTTATGTAATTTCTGTATCTACATGGTCGCACGTTTATATTCTCCACTGCTCTCTGTATCAGGCACGGCGGTGTTTGCGTATTTCCCCATATTAAGAGGCTCTGGAAATTTTCTTCCAGAAGCCCAGAAAGATACACTGCGGTGACAAAAGCTGCACACTTTGTGCATAATTGTCATAAAAATAAATGTTCTGATGTCTAGTTCAATGTACAGTTCAAATAATTGTTCAGTTGTTAAATTGACTGCTGTCTTTAAAAGAAACACAAGAACACCATGATTCCTTTAAGTGATTGTGTCAGTCCCCGTCAGTAATGCGGTCTTGGTGGTGCAGGAGAGGTCCTCGCTGATGTGCACCCCAAGGAACTTGGTGCTGCTCACCCTATCCACAGCAGCTTCGTTGATGATCAGTGGGGGGTGTAGGGCACGGACTCTCCGAAAGTTCATAACAATCCCCTTGGTATTATCCATATTTAAGAGGAGGTTGTTATCTCTGCACCACGTGGCCAGATGGCTGATCTCTTTCCTGTAGCTTGTCTCGTCATCGTTGGAGGTGAGACCCACCACAGTTGTATCGTCCGCAAACTTAACAATGTGATTGGTGTTGAAGATTGGTTTGCAGTCATGGGTCAGCAGGGTGAAGAGTAGGGGACAGAGGACACAACCTTCGGGGGGGGCCCTTTGCTCAGTGTGATGGTCGAGGTGTTGTTGTCAACCCGTACTGCTTGCGGCCTCTCCACGAGGAAGTCCAGCAGCCAATTACAAAGTGAGTTGTTGAGCCCAAACTGGTCCAGTTCCCAGATGAGCTGGTGTGGGATGATGGTATTGAATGCTGAACAAAACTTTATGAACAGCATTCTCACATACGAGTCATTTGTGTCCAGATGGGATGGAGGGCAGAACACATTGTATATTCGGTGGACCGGTTGGCTCGGTATGCAAACTGATAGGGGTAGGATGGATTGAATAATAATAATAATAATAAACTTGCCTTTATTTATCATTTATCGCATGTTATACAGTACATACATACAGTACAACGTTGTGAAATGTATCTCTGCATTTGACCCATCCCTGAGGGAGCACTGGGCGGCCCCTTTGAAGTGCCTGTGGAGCCGAGATTTCAGGGTCTTGCTCAAGGACCCACGGCTTGTTGGGTGACTTTCACCGTCGGCCTGTATGCTGGTTTTAGCATAACAATAGGTGGGTTTATATGGAGAGCCTAATTCCGATTAGATTAAGAAAAGACGTCTAATCAGAAAGAAAATGCTGCGTGTAAACACCCCTTTCCGAGTGGAAAGAAGCTTTCTGAATTAGATTTCATTCCTCTGCAAGGAGGTAGTCTAAATCCGTTCGGAAAGCCTTTCCGATAGCCAGTCGCTGCATATAAACGCTGTATCCGAAAGCTTTCTGTTTGAGATGTATCTGCGCATACCCATCGTTGGGACGTAATGCTCCTCTAAGTTTTTTAATGCATTTTAAATACGGCGACTTCACAACAGTAACGGTCTGCATCGGAGAGGGATTTCTTCATTGTAACTTCAAAATAGTTTTACATATTTGGACGGTTAGATGGGCGAAATGTCACTTCCGCTTATGCCCTCTTTGTCGTATTCTTCTTCTGGGCGCTTGTTGGCGGTCAGCACCCTTCTCATCGAAGCATTATCGCCACCTTATGAACGGGAATGTTGATCGTCTGCGCATGTCTGAAAGTGTTTCCGATTAGATGGGTCGATGCATGTAAACACCAGGTCGGAAAAGATCACAAGTCATGTAAACAGGTGACCGACATTGAAATTCAGAAAGGTTTAATTCAGAAAGGAGAAAAGTGTCCCATGTAAACCCACCTAGTGATGTGATCAGAGAGTTTGATGAGGGGGAGGGGAGAAGCCTTGTATGCTCCCTTATGGGTTGTGTAAACAAAGTCTAGGACGTTATTTCCTCTTGTTGGGAAATCAACGTGTTGGTATATTTTTGGAAGTACAGTCTTGAAGTTTACACGATTGAAATCACTTGCAAAGATGATGAACCCGTCTGGGTGGACTGTCTGGTGTTTGATAATGGCCTGTTACAGTTCACATAGAGCCCCTTCACTATCCATGTTGTTGTTGTTGTTGTTGGTAGGGGGGATATAAACAACCAGCAGAGTCAATGTAAATTCCCCTCGGCATATAAAAAGGGCGGCATCTAACAATTCTGATTTCAGCCAGCAGCGAACAGTTTTTGCATACTACCACAGCTTCCCGACACCAAGCATCACTGAGGTAAAGACATACTCCCTCACCATGAGTCTTTCCTCCATTGACTAGGGCTCTGTCCGCTCGGTGGCATTTTAGCCACTCCAGTTGCTCGGCGGAGTACAGAACGGTGTCATTAAGCCAGGTTTCAGTAAAATCAAACACACAGCAGTCCCTTACGTCTCGCTGGGCCGACCTCAGAAGTCTTATATGGTTTATTTAGTTGTCCAGAGAACGAACATTAGCCAGTAGTATGGCCTGGACGGTTTGGTTTAGCCATTAGCCTAGCCCGGATACCTCTGTTTCCCTCTTCTCTTCTGCTTTTGCTCGCACCGCCTGCATCGCCTCCTCTCTGATGGGATGAAAACAGTCGAGTCCGGGGGCCAATGATTTGTTCTTTGGAAAGAACAGAATCTACAAACACTCAAGAGCACTCTTACTCACATTTTCTTCAATTATACTGTTGTATATTACAATAATTTTTCTATATTTTCAATCATTTATAATTACAATTATTTTCATTATCTTAAAAAGCCATATGGTATTTTAAAAATAAATAAACATTATATACTGTAACTGCCTTACTGTTCAAGTTCGACAGCAAATAATTGATCAGTTGTAATTCTTCTTCTTTCAATTGTTCCCTTCCGGGGTCGACACTGCAGATAACCTGTTTCCATCAATAGGTCCTGCTGGTTAATAACGCCAGTGGTGGTCGTTGTTAACCCGGGCCACTACCGATCCAGTTTGGAAAACTGTTGTTCTGCATATGGATTTGGAATAGATTTTACACCATATACCATCCCTGAAGCAACCCTCCCCATTTATCCAGGCTTGGGACCGGCACAAGAGGTACACTGGCTTGTGCATCGTTTGTGGTTGGGTTGGGTGGTTGCAATTAATGGATTAAAATAGACTTTTAGAGCTTACAATACATCAAAAACGCATCGCTTCAAAAACAAAACAAAAACAGAATCTTCAAATTTTTTTATATTGTCATGAATTTCTTTGTGTGTCAGAGGTTGTGAACAGTGTCGATACTGAGATAATACTGCAGTAGGGTACTTCAACACGTGTCTTGAACAGTGCGCTACTGCAGTCATTCTTTTCTGTCATTCTCCTGCAGCAATATCTCCACTTCAGAACTGCTGACATGATTTTTTTTTCATTTTTGAAATCCAGTCTCTGTCCTGTCTTTACACTTTTATCTTCAGCATTTTTTTTCCCCTTTTTCTACTCTGTAATCTCTGTGGCAGTAGTGTGTCTTTTGCACAGTCCTGCAGTTGGATGCACGTTTATAGGCATCGAAGGGCCGTGAAGTTATCCTAGTTACAATCACAGCCGCGAGCTTCAAGCTTAAGTTCAATATGGGGATTCACCAAGTTAAACAAAAAATAGACAAGTCGGAGCTTTGTTTTTCTGATTGTAAGTTCTGTAGCAAATACAAAGTAGACACTGTGTCTACATCAGTCGAGGTCCATGAAATAATGTAAGTGTTGAGTTAAACCTTGTTTGTTTCTTTTGCAGGACTCACCAAACTATACAATTTAGACTAGTAGTCTGTAGTATAGCTAAGTCTCTTGTTAACATGGGATAATGGACTATGAGATGGACAGGCAGTTCAGTGCAGCATCAGCTGGCATTGTATGATACTGTAATGGTGGGTATGACCAAAAAGCTCTTTGGAAGTAGGAGTCAATCTAGATTTCAACTCGGGCTGCACGATTTGGTGAAAAAAGTCATATTGCGATGAAATTCGACAACGATTCGATTTGCTTTTGCGATATAGTAGTTATCAAGGAAAATGCATACATCATTGATAATTTCGAAATGTGTATTTCTCAGTGGAAAGATTCAAAGTTAAACTTGCAGAGAAAAATACAAGACTATACAACTTGTACAGTAAGGTTTTCATTAATATTGACTTAATATTTTATTAAATTAAATAATTAACAAAATCAAAAAATAAATTTTTCAAAATAAAGGCATTTTGCAAAGTCTTAGTCATACAACCAATTAAAATGTGTGTGATTAAGTGGCGGAATGATATTGAACAGATATTTATTTTCATTTATGGACACTGAGCGAGAATTAAAGCAGCTGGAAATTTATTATATCATATTTTATCTGAGAACGCTTCGGGTTCCTACACCCCCCGGGGATATGCCGGAGAGGGTAGCGTGACAAAAACAGCAACTTGCATTGAGAAAATATCTGCTGTTCTAGGTAACATTTTAAACCCCTTTCTCATCACAGACTACCAGACTAAACATCACACTACGGCTCCACTTGCTCACAAATTCTTTACTGCATATTTTTTAATAACCTGAACAGGAGACTGGTAGAATTCAAAGGTGTCAAGAACAATATCTTACTTGGCAGCAATATGCAGTAGGCTTCTCTTCACTCGTCCAAAGGCATAGTTCACATCAAACTTGGAATTGAGCAGCAACTCTGACACTGACCTATAAGATAAATTATGGGAAAAAAATGGTAAATTTTCAAGGATAAAACTAAACAAATTCAGTGCAGTTCTACATTGGAAACTGACTCTATAAAAAAACAGTGAGGGCTCTTTCTTACAACTGGGGCCAACTGCCATTACTAGTGTCTGACCAATTTATGGCCATCTTCATGCTCATGTTGTATAAGTACTTGGGCTGTGTCCATGAGGCAGAAAGAGCCAAGAAAGACTCACATTTGATTCTGGTAAAAAGTTAATTGAGCATTGTTTTTCCAGCTATTTAAAATACACATTGTTCACAACCATCCACCCATCTACATAGCTGGCTTCACAAAACACTACTTCTTACACAATGCAGGGATGGAAATAGACAATTTCACTGTTTGAACCTGACGTAAACATGTCCTTTTGGATAGGGCAGAGAACATTAATTAACATAAGTAAATTAAAGGTGCAGTGTGTCAAATTTAGTATAGTCCAGTGGTGAACCTCTAGAATGCAACCTAAATTGCACCTCAGCTCACCCTACCTTATCTAAGAACCTACTATGGTTTACATGTAAGCAAATATTAAATAAATTAAATTATATTTTTTTTAAAATGTGTTCTGTATTGTGGCAGTCATGCCGGGGTCCGTGTCTGTCTTCCCCGGCGAGGAGAGGAGAAAAACTAGCACTTGCTCCATGACCCCAGGAAACAATGAGATCAAAGCAAGATGTGGCGATATGAAGCTTGCTGTTGCTGTGAAGGAGATGCGACAAGTATGTTCCGGCCAGTGCTGGGGAGTGGACCCCCGGGAACAACCAACAAATACATAGTTATGAATCTTATAATCCATTTAGTAAACAAAATACTCCTATTTTACACACTGCACTTTTCAATAAAAACTGAAAATAAAATGGTGTGACTAAATCATGAATTTTTTTTGTTTTTGTTTAAGTTTAGTATGAGATAACAAGAAAAGAAAAAACAGGAGGTATTTCCCAAAGCACTGTAGTTTAGAGGAAGGCATTTCAATGAAAAATACTTTTTGATAATCACAACTACTCCAATGTTACTTGTGCATTAACATAGCTCTTGAGACTTGGAACTACTCTCCACAGGAACACACAGAGATCATTGCATTACAACACTCAACCACAACAAAGGTAGAGCCTGACTCAATGCTTACCTATGCTGGTCAGCCATAACCATTGGCATGAGTGTATAAACTGCAGTCTCGTTATCTGTGTAGAGAGATGGAAAAGCAATAAAACACACAAAATCATAAAGACAGATAAAGTCTTCCTGCGGGACAAGACAGGACTTTGTACTGGTGGGTCAACAATATCAAGGGAGTTTCACTAAGAAGAAAGAAGGATGACTTTCCATCCAACAATACTAATACACCACTACATGTGGACATAAACAATAGATAGGAGAGAAATACTTATTGCTTGCAAAGAGGCAATGTCATCAACACACCCGTTCCCTCATGAATTCTCTGGACAAGAACGTGTTCTACGAAAAATGTTCAACACATGCTGGTTGACCAAATACCAGCCATATAAAAGGTCCTGGCTAAAGGTTAGGGGTTATGGTTATTGTTAGAGGCTACGGTCAACTGTTTTGTTAAGAGTTATGTTCCTCAGTTATTAATCTATTGGTTAGTATGGGTTTGTTCTATCTGGAGAGCAGGATATCTCTTTACATTTCATTGTTTTTTATGTTCTTTGTTGTTTCAGGGTTTGTATGTTTTGGGGTTCTGTTCTAAAAAGAACAAAATTCCCTAAACAGGGAACCAGCCCATCCTTTGTATTACTTGAGGTGACTTTGGTCACTTTTATTGTTCTACTTTGTCCTTGGGTCTCTGCGTGAATATGTACAAACACGATCAGCTGATTGTCCTGCAGAGACTGGCTTCTGTGGCCATAGAAAAGCCCACAATCCCAGAGTAGCTGATGAGAAAACGGCAAGGATGCAGAGCAGGTGTCAAAAGTAGAATGAAGGAAAGAAGATTTAAAACTCTTCATCCATGTAGTTATCATTGGAAACGTACGGGCCCTGGCAAATAAAATGGACAAACTGGAAGCGCTTGCAAGAAGTTAGAGGGAATACAAAGAGTGCAGTATCATGTGTTTCACTGAATGAATGAAAACTGGACTCTTATGTGACTATTCCTTGCTTCTTCACGGTTTGCTTTAACAGAGTCACCATTGCGAGCGAACGAAGTAAGGAGGAGGATTTTCTTTGCCAATCAACACCAGCTGCATCAACCCAGGACATATTACAGTTAAAGAACGTGTCGGCAGCTCAGACATCTAGTTGATAGCAATCGGACTTTGCCCATATTATATGCCACGAGAATTTTAGAGCACTATGTTTAGATTCCTCCATCCGGGTACGCCGACGCAGTCTGTGATGTCATCCACACATTACAGTCCGGCGCTGGACTGGTTTGCAGTCCAGCGATGTTTGGTTCGCTGGACTGCAAACCAAACATCCAGACACCTTCATAATAATCACAGGTTACTATAAACATGCCTCGTTCTCATCCACCCTGCTGACTTTCTACAAATTTGTCCAATGCACTATTAGAAAAAATAAAGCACCAGGGAGGGCGGCGCAGTGGTTAGGACTGCTGCCTCTGTAAGGAGTTTCCATGCAATCTCATTTTCTAAGCCTTTCTTTCAAAAAATACCCGTTCTTGTGGCATTTGTATTTATCTGTATTGTAGTTGCCTGCTGTATGTTTCTCAGCATTGACAAACATAACGGGTTGGAGCATTATGCCATGGACTTGGAGGAAAATGACCACTGGCCACATGTGTGACTGTGCGCTCTTCTCACGCTGCTGACCAGCTGTCTTGTGGTCCTCTGTGGCTCTACCTATCTATGGTTACGGGTAAGGGGAAGGGGTTATGGGAAAGGAAGGAAAACAGAAATGTACATGGTAGGCATATAGATTTGAATAACTGTCTCCTTCCTAAATGCTTTCAGTAGTAAGGATTCTAATTCTAATTTATTAGAATTAGAATATTAAATCTAATTTCATTATTTAATCATGTGTCCAATTTGGTCGCCTGCCATTATAAATTTAGGGAGGAGAGAGGGAGAAATAAGGTCTGCAAAAGTGAATAAACATACATTAATAAAAATGTTTCAATAATTTCTTATTCCATAAACAATTCTGCCCATGTCATGTCAAATAATTGTAATGTTAATGTTTATATACATTTTTATCTATTAATTAAATGGGCTCAAAAAAACAGTAAGGCGATATGACTCAGGACGTCCTCCTGTTTTAACTACGTTTAGCTGAATAGGGTTACCTTCTACTACTAATGTATTTTTAAATTGGTCATAATGGGAGTACTTGGAGAGCCGGATATTATTCAAACTCCCTGCTATTCACAGTAGAGTATTTTTTTATTACCAACTCTCGAAATATTAAGTGGGAAAGGAAGAAATAAGTAACTCTACAATAAAGAAGTTTTTTACTTTTAAGGTAATGAATTATGTTAATGTTAACATTTCTGGTATGTTTACCGCACAACACGGCCTCACTAATAGCTAAATGTTTGCTAACGTCGTGATGATGTTATGTAACATAAATCAGAGTAAAAACACTCAGGTGTCTCCAGTGGTCTAAAGGAGTAAACCTGGGTCAACCTGAGTTATTATCAAGCTGTTTCTTAATTAAAAGTATCACAGTAACAGAAAATAAAAACTACCCTGGTCACACGAGACACTCACCTTCTGATAGAACTCGTCGTCTATCTACTTTTGCGCTAGTCACTCAGCTGTTGAAAGCTCTTCCGATAAATATATCGGCGTATGTAAACACCATTTCCGAATTGATTGCTGCTCATGTAAACAGTCTAACAGGTACATTCTTTCGGACGGATTTGATACTGAAAGAAGAAAAGTGTCCATGAAAACCCAACTACCTTCCTATTAAGGTCCAGTTTGTGTTTTAATCGACAGCTGTAGATAAATGTTACTCAGTGTATGAAGTGGAGTCCAGCTACTGTGCTTGACGTCTGTAGGCGAGGGCATCATGTAAACTCGCGCTTTCGGAATTGTGTGATTACCTTCCGGTAGTTCCACAGTCCTGGCCCTGCGGAGGGACCGAGTCAGCCGGCTGAGCTGTACGTTGAGCTGCTCCATCGCCCGTTCCATTATAGGTGGACGGTCCGACGGTAAACCGAGGAAGCGAGACCTCACCCACCGGTTCACTCATCTATGAGTTTACTGCTTCCTTATGGGGGGTTGCCTTTCCAGGGCGTTGTACATCGGAGGGGAGGAGGGGGACGTTTGCCTACCAAGACAGCCTTGGGTACTGACTTTCCGCACACACATTTTCTATAACACTCCCCCGTTCCACCTCCGGTACTTCCTGTTGTGTTGACGCAAGAACGCTATGCTCCATGGGTAATGTAGTGTTTTTGTTCTTTTCGGACTTCACTGCACTCGTCATGCATTCATCCACACATCCAAATATTTTTTTATAGGTATATCTTTTTACAAGATAAATAATCAAATCAGAAAAAGTACTTTTAATTGTTGTTTGGGACCATAACTGAACCCGAAATAAGTGACATATGTTGTTATTTAGTTACTTATATATCAACCCGCTGTTATTCCTCTTTTCATTTTATGACTTTTTTCTATTATGTCGTGTACACAGTATATAAACAAGTATGTCATAGACTTTATAAAACCAGTCAGAAACAGAAATTGTGACACCAGGCAGTCTTTTCCTTTTGCTTTGTATGCAGGCATGCATTGAAAGCGCATGGAGTGAAAGTAGCATAACTGGAAAATGAGACGTTGAAAGTGTTTTCTTTAATGTTTTTTGCAAGTCTGGAAAAACTACCACATTTTTCAGACTTGCATGACGCCGGTTTGGGTTTGGAGAGGTTGCTCAGAAGATGGTGGTAGTTAGAAGCAACAAATGCTCAAACAAAGTATTAGGATTAGTAGGGGTTAGATAAGTATTGAATCAAAGGGATGCTGCTCTAACTCTGCAGGCAGAAGAGCTTATGGGCTGAAGGACTTTCAGATGGAGAGTGTTAAGTTAACTAGAAATATATTAATAATGTTCCCTCTTCCTCCTTAAGTGATAGATTTGAACTATATTTTTCCTATAAAAACATTTTTTGGGATTGAGATTTCATTCTAAGACAAATAACTATGCATTTGGTGAAAAGAACATTGAGAAATTTTTAACATACGTTCTACCACTACAGACAGACCAAGGAAACTGACTACCCACCTTTGACACAGGATACCATAACATTTGGAATATCCATCAAAAATCTAAATAAGGACTTCAAACTAAATTCTTTATTATTGTAGGGAAAGTTGATTATACATTAATGATGATATCTCAAATATAACTAAACACTGTATAATGTATTGGTGGAACGAATTTAAGTTCTTCAGTAAGTCTCTGAAAAGATGAACAAGTTGAAAGGCTTTAAATTATTTCCATTATTGAATTGAGTTATCTAAATTGGAGGTCAGCACCTTTTATGTATGCTGTGACAAAACAACAAAAAAATACATTCTAAAATAAAATAAAATGCCATTTCCATTTTGATATAAATTCAAATAAATACTCAAATAAAACAAAACCCTCCAAAGAATGCTTTGGTTAAAAAATGTATCAAGATCTCAGGAATCAAAGTGCAATGAAAAACTATTTCAAACTGTGTCAAACATTGTCGCTTAATGAGAGAAATGGCATCTTGTGCTTATCCAACACTCAGGGCACTCTGAGTGAGCACTCTATTGCTTTTTGTTGTTGTGTCAGTTACCCAGTAACAGCCTATCAGCATATCGTTGGCATTGAGATGACAGCCTATTTACACGTGCAGACCAAACCGGTTTACATGGGACACTTTCTCCTTTCCGAATAAAACCTTTCCGAATTGCAAAGTCTGTCGCCTGTTTACATGACTTTTGATCTTTTTGGACGCGGTGTTTACAGGCATCAAATCATCTAATCGGAAACACTTACATACATGC
Source organism: Lophius piscatorius (assembly GCA_009660295.1). Lineage (NCBI taxonomy): Eukaryota > Metazoa > Chordata > Actinopteri > Lophiiformes > Lophiidae > Lophius > Lophius piscatorius. The sequence goes on along the minus strand of VRLP01004912.1, from coordinate 10,101 downwards.
ACAGACGTTCCACACTCCCGTTCATAAGGTGGCGATAATGCTTCAGTTAGTTTGGCGCCGACCGCCAAAAAGCGCCAGAAGAAAAAATACCACAAAGAGGGCATGCGTAGAAGTGACTTTCGCCCATCTAACCGTCCAAATATGTTAAAGTCTTTCAAAGTTGCAATGAGTAAATGACTTTCCAATGCAGACCGGTACTGTCTACATGTACTGAATTCGCCGTATTTGAAATGCGTCACAGCGCTGAAAAAACTAAGCGGCGCATTATATCACGACCCTGGGCATGCGCAGATACAACTCAAACAGAAAGCTTTCCGATACTGTGTTTACATGCAGCGACTGGCTATCGGAAAGGCCTTCCAATAGGATTTAGACTACCAAAGAGGGGTGTTACCATGTATCATTTTCTTTCCGATTAGAAGTCTCTTCAGAATCCAATGTGAATTAGGCTGTCCATGTAAACCCATCTGTCACACGTTCTGCTCAGGGTTCGCAGATAGGCAGCTCGCGGGCCGGATGCGGACCACGGACCGCCTAATGAGGGCCGCTGCTATATAGAGTTAAACGTTTGGATTCTTTAAATCAAAAAGAGAACATGAGTCTAAAGATAAGGAAAGCATTGTTCCTCCCATAGTTTGCAAATTCCGGTGCGATAGCAACGGTGAGCAACACATACAGATGTGAGATGTGTGTGCGTGTATGGAAGTGTGCTTGTGTGTGTGTATGGATGTTTGCGTTTGTATGGATGTGTGTGTATGGATGTGAGGCGTGTGGTTTTTTTTCTTTCTGCCCATTTCTCCCTGTCATCTCATTCAACCATTTGAAAAAAAACCCATATATAACCTTGACCCGTCTCCCAACTGTCTCTCCTACATTTCATATCTCCGACAGGTGGTCGTGGGACTGTGTCTGCTAAAAATTACCAAATATTGAACACTTCCGTTCATGGCGGGAAACTAACAAAATTGAGTTGGGCAGGAATCATGTGACTGGGATGATGTCATCACAACAATTGACGTGGCAGTTGTTGATTGGATGAGGGGGAGGGGATTAAACTCACCCTTAGAGAGGGTCCCCTCACACTTCTTCATCGAGGCGGGACTTCCGGTGACGTGGAAGCTTCTGATTGGACGATTGACAGGTTTGACGGACGGTGTCCTTATATCTTTTTTCATATTCAATAAAAGTTCCAACCTTAAGATCTTTGGATGAAAAAAAACAGCTTTTCTCATAGAGCCACCTAGTGGCGTCATGAAATATTACCCGATTAACGTAATTTTTCACAAAATGTAGTGTTGAAGGATTTTGGATGAAAAGCATTCAATGTTGTTTTTTTACCCATAACTTGAAAGGCGTGGCTAAATCTTGCCATTAAATCTGTGTGCTAATAATGTAACTTTCCATCGTCCAATCTGTCACAAACTTGACATGTTGAATAAAAGTCCAGAATCAGAATCAGAAACTTTTTATTGATCTCCTTACAGCCCTGAAGATGCCCATATGAAAATATTCAGTTACAGTCATAGCGCCATCTACTGGGAACGGGAAGTAAGCCTCATATGGACAAATATAATAAGAATATTTTGGAATGTACCCTTTGATTTCCTTATTCGGCAAGTGAGCGATAAAAAAAGTTAAAGGCTGTATGTTATCGGGAATCCAGTGGCGGCTGGTGCATGGCCCGATGGGCTCTAGGCTATGAGAGCTCTTTCAACACAGCTTGCAGCTATAATTACTAGATCCCATTCATTAATTTATTTTATATAACTGCTTATCCTATTCAGGGTCGCAGTGGTTGGAGCCAATGCCAGCGGATATTGGGCAAGAGGAGGGGTACACCTTGGACGAACCGTAAATTTGTTACGGCCAACACAGAGACATATTACCCTTCATATTCACACTTATGGGCAATTAAGAATCACCAATTCACCGGTATAGTATAACTGTAAACAGTCAGAGGAAACAGGAACACCCGCAGATAACCATCCAAACACAGGGATTAGATACAAATTACGCACCAGAGGCCTAGAAAAGGTAGGTTTAAACCAACTCGCGAGAAAGTAAAAAGGGCGTTCTTATTATCTCTTACCCCCTCTCCTATTTTTTCAATAATCCACCGTATCCAAGTCCCGTACCGATTGCACATTGCGCCCCACTCCTGCACATCTGAGCCTGACTTTGACAAACAGTAAAATTGTGTCTTCAATGAATGGTTTTAACAATAACATCCAGGGAATGGACATTGAGATGGTCACGTCCTACAAGTACCTTGGTGTTCACCTGAACAATAAACTGGACTGGACTCACAACTCCACGGCACTCTTTAAAAGGGTCAGAGCCGACTGTATCTGCTGAGGAGACTGAGGTCTTTTGAAGGGCAGGGGGCGCTCCTGAAGACCTTCTTTGACTCTGCAGTGGTATCGGCCATCTTTTATGGAGTGGTCTGCTGGGGCAGCAGCATCTCAGCTGCTGACAGGAGGAAACTGGACATACTGATCAGGAAGGCCAGTTCGGTCCTGGGATGTCCTCTGGACTCAGTGCAGGAGGTGGGAGACAGAAGAATGATGGCCAAGCTGTCATCTCTCCGGGACAATGTCTCCCACCCCATGCAGGACACCATCTCTGCACTGGAGAGCTCCTTCAGCGACAGGCTCCTTCACCCCGAGTGTGTGAAGGAGCGATACCGCCGATCTTTCCTTCCTGCAGCAGTCAGACTCCACAACCAGCACTGCTAGTAACACACACGCACACGCACACACAAACACACCTACCTCACTTGCACTTTGCACTATGGGGCAATACACTACCCAACATGTCCACAACTGCACATTTAATTTAATTTAATTGTACATAATGTTGCTGTTATTCTGTTATTCTGTATTCTGTAACATGCTCTTGCTGCTGTAACCCTGCAATTTCCCCATTGTGGGACTAATAACGGTTTATCTCATCTTATCTTAACAATCAAGAAAATTTCATGCAAAGTGAACAGATGCTTGTTGAAAATTAAAAAAAAAAAGGAAGAAGAAAAGTTCTAAATAAAATAAGTCTCTCTCACAGAGATTCTGTAATAACTAAAATAGGACTTCAGTCTTAATTATATAATACAAAGTATTATATCAAGATATATATCAGGTCAACATTCCTGGCCGGGCACTGAAAGATGTTTTTGCGGACATCTTAATAATAATAATAATAATAATACATTTAATTTATAATGCACTTTACATTTGGATCAAATCTCAAAGTGCTAAATCTTCAACACTTCTCCAAGCCAGTCTATCGTTCCCTCCTGCTTCAAGACTAGCACCATCATCCCAATGCCAAAGAAGTCCACATCATCCTGTTTTAATGACTAATGCCCTGTTGTACTAACCCCCATCATCATGAAATGCTTTGGACGGCTAGTTATGACTCATATCCACTTAATTCTACCACCCACCCTTGACCCATATCAGTTTGTATACCGAGCCAACCGGTCCATCGAAGATGCAATCAGTTCTGCCTCCACACAGCCTTTACCGATCTGGGCACAAATAACTTGTATGTGTGAATGCTGTTCAAAGACAAGCCGTGGGTCCTTGAACAGAGATACATTTCACAACGTTGTACTGTATGTATGTACTGTATAACATGTGATAAATGATAAATAAAGGAAAGTTTATTATTATTATTATTATTCAATCCATCCTACCCCCTATCAGTTTGCATACCGAGCCAACAGGTCCACCGAATATGCAATCTGTTCTGCCCTCCATCCCATCTGGACCCAAATGACTCATATGTGAGAATGCTGTTCATAGAGTTTTGTTCAGCATTCAATACCATCATCCCACAACAGCTCATCTGAAAACTCGATCAGTTTGTGCTCAACACCTCACTTTGTAATTAGCTGCTGGACTTCCTCATGGAGAGGCCCCAAGCAGTACGGGTCGGCAACAACAACTTGATCACCATCACACTGAGCACAGCCCCCCCCCATACAACTCTCTTACACGTCCCCCCTTTCTGCTCTGTACGTGTATGTATGGGTGTTTTTATGTGTACATATACATATATATATATATAAGTACATGTGCATATGTTTATTTTAGATTTTAGATTTTAGTATATTTTGTGTATATGTCATCACTTGCACTAATTATGTACATATATTTATGTGTTTTGCATTTTTGCACCGTGGATGGTGTGAAACGTCATTTGAGTTTCTACATATGTCTGTCACATGTGAGAAAATGACAATAAAGTTGACCTTGACTTGACATGAAAGAGACTGCTCTGAGTAAGGGGTATGAGTAAGATTCCTAGCGTTCTGAGTAATTGAGATGTAGGAGAAACTTTCATGGAAATCCACAAATGAGTGCAGTTATGAACAGTACAGTAGAGCCCTCAATTGAGCAAGTTTCTCTGCTCAATTGAAACCGGACTATTAAGTTCTTCTATGAAGGACTATTAAGTTCTTCTATGAAGAACTTAATAGTCCGTAACACAAGAAGAACTAACAGAAGAGAGTAAATGAGGCAGCAGAGGTGGAGAATGAGATAGAAGCAAATATTAAACCAAATCAAAAACCACAAAGTACATGAAATCCAATTTGAGGCAAAAGCAAATTCCACAACAGTCGGGCAACTGGCTGGGGACAACAGTGGTTCAAGAGGTAGAGCAATCGTCCACTTATTTGAAGATCAGTAGTTCGATTCTCGGTTTCTTTTCATATACTCGAAACACATACTGTTGTCAGGTCAGAAAAGTAAAATTTGATGCTGTACACTTGTGATGGGATCATCTAGGATGGATCATGACACTACCTGAACACACTCAGACATGCTGGGTACCTGTTGTAAGGTACCATGGCAAAATTTCTGTCATATTTAGCTCCAATGTTTGAAAAAACGATGTGAAAATGTTAATGTCACGTTTTTATCACATTTAAAACAAGATTTATGAATATTATTTGTAAAACTGTATTAAATAAAATTACGGTTAATCTAAAAAGAAAATACTGAATCTAAATATTAAACAAAAATTTTAAATATCATATCCAAATTTGTTAGATCGAAATGTTATCTTGATTTAAATGCTGTAATAGAATTTATTTCAGAAATAAAGATGTATTCTGACATTGCATATGAGGTTAATATTTAGTATTAAGATGCACATTTAGATTCAACTTTCAGAATTTACATTTCAAATGTAGGTTTAAAGTTTAAGATTTAGAATAAGATTCAACATTTTAATATAAAGTTTAGATTTGAATTCAACACTTAGATTTACATTTAACATTTAGCTTTAAAATAGATTCAACATTAAGAAATTACAATTTATTGTTGAAATTTAAACATTTAATTTAATTCTTATATTTTTAAATATTTCTTTTACAAAAAAATATGACACTGTTCATAAATAAAGTTAAATGTCGTAGTGACTCATGATGATTGTGTCTGACGGTGAGCACAATTGTTCATTTACCAGAAACAGTAAATATTCACATCCAGAGCATGGGGAGACCAAAACACCAAAGTTAAAATACTTTGTGACAAATATAAGTAGATGTAATAAAAAAAAATCTGTGTATTTCTCAGTGACAAAACATATCCTTAACATTTTCTCTCCCAGTGTTCTTTCTTACCTACATGCCAGCACATTGTTGTGGTTTATAACATTCACATTGGTGAATTGCTCTAACTCTACTCTAGTTGTCAGGTAACTGACCAGATTTATTTCTTATCCCTGCTGGCTAAACTTCTTCAGGGATTTCTATCCCTGTTGGCTAAACTTCTTCATTGGACGTGCTAGGCATAGGACGATTCTCAGAAGAGGAGTCTTCAAAAACATTGTCCTCCATGTTTTCATCAATGGGCTTCATTTTTGAGGACATCTTGGTGCCGGGTGATTTTTCTAGAAAAAATAAAACTGAATCAATCATGTGTTTTCTATATACTACATATCATTTATGTCATATATTTATTCCCTTCTGTGTGGTAAAGACAACACAATATTTTTTTATTCCATGATTGTCTATCCTGATTCGGCTTTCACAGCGCTATAAAGTCTTTGGACGGCGAACTGCAAACAATATAAGTTTGACATTGAAGGTTTGTGATGTCGATGAGTTCGACAGTGTTCACTCTGTCAGCCTATTGGCCAACTTGAAGTTGTAAGTGATTTGAAAAACATTCTGAATTATTTATCTCTATAAACCTGCACTATTTCACCATATGAACCTCTACTATTTCACTGTATAAACCTATTTTATCGAATGAATTGTTTCAATGTGTGAAGCTGTTTTTCTCTTCAACGTGAAACTGGACTTTTTCACTGTACCTTATTTCTGTCTTGTTTTTTTTTTTCCTGTTTAAATACAAAAGGCAGATGAACAGGTCCTAAATAACTTTGACCAACATATTGCCCTTTATTGATTATTTCATAATTAAAGACTCAATTGTTCGATTTTGGTTACCTCCATATTCGGACCCAAGGGAGGAAATTGGTCGGCAATGACCGAATCGGGTTGAAAATGGGCAACAATTATGTTGTCTGAACCTAGCATTAGAATTAATTAGCACAGGGATCACAAAAATCTTCACAAGTACATGTCACACAGGACCATCATCCACAACTACTTTCCTACTAGAGTAGCTTGAGTGCAAATAAAACATGTCCGTTTAGCACCAACACTATAGCTTTGAAGAGACTGCTCTGCTCATCTGTACTGAAAAGTTTTTACTCTGGATCTAAATATTTTGTGTTTACATAAATTCTCTTTATACTGTCCTCTCCGTAGAAGAATATAAATCACTTGGGTTAATAAATGTTATTGAGGGAGGAAGCGGATATTTTTAGCTACCTAAAGTTGATAATCTTTGTTGTTGTGTAACGACATGTGAAAGGTTTTGGAAACCTAGGGTTACGACCTAAAGAAGCCTAATGAGACACAGGTTAAATTAGGAATCAAACTCAAAGACTGAAACACAAAGACAAGGAGGTGTAAGTCAGTGAAACATGACATAGGGTACATTAAAAACAAAACAAACAACCAAAACTAAAAAAACAAATATACTATGATCAATGGTAAAACCGGTAAAAATATTTTATGTACTACAATGAAGATAGTAGTACACTATCTTCATTGTACTACCTATACAATGAAGATAGTTACAATGTCAAGGAATACCGGTGATTTGATGTTCCTTTTCTACAAGAAAAAGATACATCATCAGCATCTAGGCTTTAACTCTCAAAAACAGCATTTACTGCTTATTGACATTAACTCTGCAATTGGAAAAAGAGGAAATCAAATGATGGAGAAATTTCTCAAAAAGAGTCAAGCAGCTCTGAAACACCAGTGATTAGAGCAGCAAACATACTGTTGAGTAACTATATGACTTACGGAGTGATGAGCCGGGAGAGCCTCCTCGTAGGATCTGATTGAGGACATCATCAGTGTCGCTGGTGCTCGCCATGCTGTTCCTCATCTGCATCATAGACAGCTGAGAGCAGAGGCTGGGTTGACGGTCCATCTTCTTCAATGCCTGAGACACATCCAACATCATTTTTACTAAACATCAACCATCATTTAGAGGAGGTAGTATGGTTGTCCACCAATTGAACTGTAGGTGGTTTGAACCCTTGGTTGCTCCTGGAGTTTGATTTAGTTGAGTTTGCATTTGACTCAGTGTACAATGTAATAAATAAATTCACTCAATATAATAAGTTTTAAATTTTTTTGATTATACTTCAGTATTGAGTATACTTCACTTACTCTGCAATAATAGGAAACATATTTGTTGGTTTCATAAGAAATATGCAGTACACAGTAGTGTCAGTTTTGTTCACAAAAACTATGAAGAAAAATGCTTTTCAAAAAAGATTTTTTTTTCCATGTTAAAGATGAGACGACAATGATATCAAACTCTGACACTAAATCAAAATGCAATATTGTTGAGGATAAAATAGTCTTTATTTTTGATGCCAAAAAAACTGTCTTCTAAATCCTGTTTTCATTGGATGATGTGTACAGTTTGGTTTCCTGTACTGCATCAACTGATGTGAGGTCACAACCCCTGTGGAGGTTGGCCATCCTATTCGAACTATGAGGGAGGTTGAGCAAGAGCTATAGGACCCAAAACATTGTGAACAATGTCTGGGCAGGCCAAAACCAGAGGATAATCTGGTGGCATGCAGCAGTCTTGATGTTAAAAATCAGTGGTCTAATCTGGGCATAGGGGTAAAGACCACAGGATCCATCTGGTAGTAGCTTCCCACAAGACAGCTCACAGCTCGGTATCTCAAAGTTATATCTGGTAGAGATAATGATTAAAGGTCTTGGCATCAAAACAATGTCAACCTATAACCTAATTTGGGTAAGAAGTCTATGTTGCCTGCTTGGAGCCGGGCACTGTTCATAATAAATATGAAAATCAGAACATATTCCATAACTGGAGGTATTTCTGAAGGTGACATCATCAGACCAGACACTTTCTGCAAATATGCAAGCTGAATTATTCAACCTGTTTTTATCAGATAGTGATCACATAAATTTGACATGAAATAAGAATAAAATGGCAAAAAGAACATTGGTTTGGACTTGAGTAGATTTACTCAAACATTACTATCTGATACCAACATTTGATATATTACTTTGATGGTTCAGTGAGATGCTGATGTGTTCATACCTCCTGTGCTACTCAAACATTGTCCCTAGGTGAGTTTAGTTGAGCACTTCTCTTTCCGTCACAATGGAATAATTCCAAAGGAATGTTCCTGTTGACAACTGTTTACATGTGCAGTGATCTAATTGGAAATGGTGTTTACATGCACCAACACATTAACACCTGTGTGAGGAGCACAAAAGCGACCAATAGATGACAAGTTTTATCAGAAGGTGTTATGTTCTATTCTTTTATTTTGTAGGATTATGGATTGTGTTTCCTGTTTTATTTTGAATATCTCCTTTCTTTAGTTTTATTATTACAATGTTAGCAAACATTAAGTTCTTAGTGAGTCCGTGTTGTGTGGTAAACTCGGCAGAAATATTAAGTTAACATCAACATCATGTGACGTAACGTGAAAAAGAAGACACTCCTCATCACATGCTTTAATTCTGAAAACCCAGATACACTGATGGTCAAACTTTCATAGAGGTCTACCTCCTCTTAGAACTTCATTCATTGCTGCATAAATCTTGAAGTTGGTCACCATAAATGTTAACATCAACATGATCCTTATTGTTAAAAGAAGAAACTCATCACATGCTTTAATTCTGAAAACCAAAATCCACCTCACGAGCAGGGGTGTTTCATTCATTCATTAATTCATTCATTCACGTAACTGCTTATCCTGTTCGATGTCGCAGGGGCTGGGGCCTATCCCTCTATCCCTCCAATGCTGAGTAAAATACGAAGTCAGTGGTTCTGATCCACTTGTTGTGGGATTATGCTAACAATCGGCATCTTCAAAGTTCTCCAGCGTGTTTTAATTTCTTCACAGCGCCTGTCTATCACAAATCCTGAAGGATTTTCTTGGATGTTTTTGTAGAGTTAATTATTTATAAATTTCAAACTTATTTATTTGCGTTTGTATAACAAACTCTCTGCAGTGGTCTAGATCGGGGGTGCTCACACTTTTTTAGCATGCAAGCTACTTATAAAATGACCAAGTCAAAATGATCTACCTACTACAAAAATGCAAAACATATATTTATTTATAAATATATTGAGGATTCTTTATATCTACAATCTATGTTGATGTACATACATAACCGCATGAGCGAATATTGCACAACACAATTAACTATGTACATTTTTTGATATTACCCGAGTTTATGCTGATGACTTGCACTGAATTGAATCAGCCAGGGATGCATAGTCCGGACAGTAGCTGCTGACAGCCAGCCTCAAGCACACTTCCAAATGTTCATCAGTCATGGTGGAACGGTACTTGGACTTAATGATCTTCATATGGGAAAAGGCTGACTCACATAAATAAGTGGAGCCGAATAATGCAGTCAAAGAGGTAGCACATTTCCTCATGTTGGGGTACTTTACCTCTGTGAGTAAGTTCCAGAACTGTCCATGGGCTCTGGACTTCAGCTCAATGTCT
>VRLP01004911.1:0-42889 GCA_009660295.1 Lophius piscatorius | reverse complement strand
TTAGAATGTGGTCATGTATGAGACATGACTTAGAATGTGGTCATGTATGAGACATGACTTAGAATGTGGTCATGTATGAGACATGACTTAGAATGTGGTCATGTATGAGGCATGACTTAGAATGTGGTCATGTACGAGGTATGATTTGTTTGTGAGAGATTGTATATTAAAGAGTTCAATTTTAATACTAGCTGGAGCAGTGAGTCTCTGTATCGGCTGAAATCCACTCAACGTTTTCTATGATAAACAAGAAGGATAAACAGAAACGGACATAAACGATGAACAAACAGAAACGGACATAAACGATGAACAAACAGAAACGGACAAAAAACGATGAACAAACAGATACGGACATAAAAAGATGAACAAACAGAAACGGACATAAAAAGATGAACAAACAGAAACGGACAAAAAACGATGAACAAACAGAAACGGACAAAAAACGATGAACAAACAAATACGGACATAAACGATGAACAAAGTCTCCAGGTGATGGTTCACTTGCATTAACAGGTAGGCAGACCATCACCAGACTCGGTAGAGTCCGTACAAATACTAATACAGAATAACAAATACAAATACGGACAGAAATCCAAAAGGTTTGCTGGTGAGCAACAATAAAGGTTTACTTGTCGGTTTATAATACTGCAGGCTGTAGAACCCTGATGGAGAAGCGGCGAATAGACAACGCCAGCGTCTTCCAGTAGGCTACAGTTCCTGTTGCCTGACGTAGCCTGTCCTGATTCCATTCTTCTCCTTCATGGTTTCCCTTCTTTGACAGACAGGTTTCACGCTCTGCTGCCAGTCCATGTGCTAGATACCAATACTCATCAAAAATACTCCATTACTCCACATGAAGGATTGTCAACTTCTTCTTTTTTGTTAGTTTTCAGAAGTCAAGCGTTTCTTCTCCGAGATTCTATCACTTCCAACCCGAGTTCTGTTTGAGGAGGAAGAGGCCGCGCATCCTCTGGAGATACAAAGGACTCCTAGTCTCGTGTAAAAACTACTCTTACGTGCGGCAGATTATTAGTGAATAAGAAAATAGTTAAGACTATTGTTGGAAGAGATGACCCTGAGGTTTACGCACTGCTCTCTCTGGTACGGGGTTCGTATGAAAAGGTTAATTTATGCTGTTAGAACCTTCATCTGAGACAGATACAGTTCACAGAACGAGCCCAGGTCCAACTTGTAGCCGTGGAAACAAAAGCAAAGCAGACAATGGAGGCATCAGTGCCTGGATGTAGAGTAATGTTGATGTGGAACTATGAGATTGTGAGTTATGTTGGGAGAAGGAAAATGCCATAAACGTGCTGGAAAGAACCCAGTCCCCTCCTCAAGAGGCTCCTGGCGGGGGTGTACACTGGATCTCAATTGACCCGAAACATTGAATCACGTTATTGGGGTGACGGTGGCTCAGTTGGTAGAGCAGGTTGTTCACTTATCTGAAGGTCAGCGGTTCGATCCCCGGCCACTGCAGTCTACATATCGAAGTGTCCTTGAGCAAGATACTGAACCCCAAGTTGCTCCTGATGGTTGTTCCATTGGTGTGTGTGAATGATGGTGTGAATGGTTACTGCTCCTGATGAACATGTGGCACCTTGCATGGCAGCCTCTATCATCACTGTGTGAATGGGTGAATCCTGACTCGTGTTGTAAAAGCGCTTCGAGTCGTCAAGCAGACTAGAAAGGTGCTGTATAAGTACAGTCCATTTACCATTATGTGTTTGAGAGAGAGTCATACATACCTCTCCTTCAGGATGAACAACGCTCCCAGCTGGACCAGAACAGTGGAGGCAAAAACTGCCACAACTTCCAGTCGTTCAAACCTAGAGGGGACGGAGGGAGGAGTCACTAGGGGTCAAGAACTAAGACGCCAAATGAAATCACTCATCAATAGTTCTAGGAATCCAGAAAATGCGATTGCTTTTCTTACTGGTGCTACCAGATCGGATCCAAAGATGATATTTACTGTTCTATAGAGATCAAATTAATAGAAAAGTTCAATTATTTTGGGTTTTGGATGACAAAATAACTCAAACAATGCATTTAAGAGATTAAATATGCAAGAAAGTCGACGAACAATGTCCTTCATCACTCAGCACTCTTTCCACTTCTCATAATTCAAACATTAGCCTAGTTTAAACCAGTGGTTCCCAAACAATACTGTCGACTGTGGTAAGCGTGCTCATTCTTTTATATCATCTGTGAGGTGGTTCTCAAAAAATGTTATACTAGATGTATACCAGATACTAGATTCATAGTGGATATTGAAGTCTGAGAACCCCTAACAAATTTCTTGAGCAGTCTAATTAATAGTTAAAGCCAGCCTAGGTATTGGTAAGGAGACGATCCACATACGACGTCTCACTCTGGCGGAGGACTGACCCTGACTGTGACCTCCTGACCTGATCACCAGGTCATGGGGGGATCCTGTCTGTCTGTCCAGGATGAGCAGCTGTGCTCAGTGAACGGTAGTCTGAGATTATAGGAGGTAAACCTGACTGATCTGATGGTCCGCCGCTCTCTAGCAGCATCAACCCACTCAATTATCAGCTTCTGTCCATGCTGATTGGTGCTTTATGGGTAATGGACATGAGATGGGAGCGATATATGGATGGTGGAGGAGGTGCTAAAGGTGGAGACAAGCTTCAACTTTAAGGATGTTTGTCATTATTCATTTAAAGTATATTTTCATTATTTCCATGGTAAATTTAGTTGCTGATTAGATGCTGATTGATTCTTTTAATATTTCCACACATTACCAACCGGCGGTTTGGTGCAGTGTCAGCAGGAACGAGGGCCTTGTTAGGTCCTTGCGGTGATGAGAGAGGCGAGTCGTGAGGCCTTTGGCGCCAGCTTACAAGTCCAGAAAAAATGTTCACCTGCTGCCTGATATATCCAAACTATTTTGCAGCGTGTTTTTGATAACGTGTCGTGGTATTTGTGGCGTGTTTCTGGTAACGTGTCGTGGTATTTGCGGCGGGTTTTTGATTACGTGTTGTGGTATTTGCGGCCTGTTTTTGGTGATGTGTCGAGGTATTTGCGGCCTGTTTTTGATTACGTAGTGTGGTATTTGCGGCTTGTTTTTGGTAACGTGCTGTGGTATTTGCGGCGTATTTTTGATTATGTGTTGTGGTATTTGCGGCCTGTTTTTGGTAATGTGTCGTGGTATTTGCGGCCTGTTTTTGGTAATGTGTCGTGGTATTTGTGGCGTGTTTTTGGTAATGTATCGAGGTATTTGCGGTGTGTTTTTGATTACGTAGTGTGGTATTTGCGGCCTGTTTTTGGTAACATGTTGTGGTATTTGCGGCGTGTTTTTGGTAACGTGGAGAGGTATTTGCGGTGTGTTTTTGGTAATGTGTCTTGGTATTTGCGACGTGTTTTTGATAACGTGTTGTGGTATTTGCGCCTTGTTTTTGGTAACATGTGGTATTTGCAGCGTGTTTTTGGCAACATGTCGTGGTATTTGCGGCGTGTTTTTGGTAACATGTCGTGGTATTTGCGGCGTGTTTTGGAAACGTGTCGAGGTATTTGCGGTGTGTTTTTGGTAACGTGTCTTGGTATTTGCGGCGTGTTTTGGAAAACGTGTCGTGGTATTTGCGCCTTGTTTTTGGTAACATGTTGTGGTATTTGCGACGTGTTTTTGACAACATGTCGTGGTATTTGCGGCGTGTTTTTGGTAACATGTCGTGGTATTTGCGGCGTGATTTTGGTAACATGTCGTGGTATTTGCGGCGTGTTTTTGGTAACGTGTCTTGGTGTTTGCGGCGTGTTTTTGATAACGTGCCTTGGTATTTGCGGCGTGTTTTTGATAACGTGTTGTGGTATTTGCGCCTTGTTTTTGGTAACATGTTGTGGTATTTGCAGCGTGTTTTTGGCAACATGTTGTGGTATTTGCGGCGTGTTTTTGGTAACATGTCGTGGTATTTGCGGCGTGTTTTTGGTAACGTGTCGTGGTATTTGCGGCGTGTTTTTGATAATGTGTCGTGGTGTTGTGTTTTCCACTGCAGATGTTCTGTATCTTCTGTGCTCACCCAAATGAGTAGACCTGACCGGGTGTCTTCATGCTGACCCAGGAGCTGATGAGACAGGTGATCAGGCTGCAGGACGGGGGGAGGACAGGGGGAGAGAAAGGACAAGTTGTAGAGGGACAGGAGAAGATAAAATAAGTGAGGGAGAAATGGTCGAGCAGGAAATCCGGAGCACTGAGGTCAGCTGGAGTTCAGCTCTGCGTAATCTTTTATTCATCAGAATCCAACAGTGAATGTTTCCTGAGTGGAGACAGCAGCAGAGCCATTCCACTCTGAGTCTGTCTTCACTGCAAAATCAACTCGGACCCGTTACCGAGAAACGGGTTAGGGTTAGGACCAAAATGGACGCCGAGCCTGACCTGAGGCAATAGAGCCGAAGCTGACAACATGCTACATGAGCTTGATGAGGAAACATCACAACACACTCACCTGAAGAGGTCGAAGATGGTGAGGTAGGTGTAGGAGGTCAAGGCTGGAATGACAGGAGACAGACATCAGGACACATCAAAGACCCCGCCTGGTTCTCAGGGTTACGGTACATCTGAAAACTAATGATCTATCATGTCGATGATGTCAGGAGATCGTTATTCTTGTCATCATACAGAGTCAACGAAATTACGATGGTCAGACGGAAGGTCAGTCCTGAGCGCCCCGCCACTATGGGCCAACCTGACCCGGTTCCTAGCACACATGTTTTTGACGGTGGGAGGAAGCCGGAGCACCCGGAGGAAACCCACACAAGCCCGGAGAGAACGTGCAAACTCAACACAGAAAGGACCTGGGTGGACCGGCGTTGGAACCCGAGACCGTCTTGCTGTGAGGTGCAGTGCTAACCACTGCAGCACCGAGCCTTAGGTTGCAGGAGGTGGACAGCAAGGCTCCGTCCTTGGTCCTCTTTTGTTTATGGTGTACAGAAACAATTTCTCCTCTTCTAATTCAAATATTCATTATATATATTTTGCCAACAGAAAATAAATCTCACAACTTCTTGGTGCTCCTGCCGGATACCAGACTCACCGTTGGTTCTGAGTTCAGACTAAAGGCAACATCAACTTCTCCTGATTAATAACAATAATAATACATTTTATTTATTCCATACTCAGTCAATGCAAAGACGCAAATGACCTAAGATTCCTGTCGACACGTCACTCGCCTCATTTCAAATTTCTCCTCTCTCAAATTTCACTGGAGTTGAAACTTTGAATCAAAAAATAAATAAAGGAGTGTAGAAGGTCAGGGCCCAAATGAAGATACAAATTAAGCAACTGTTGGAGAAGGAATGAAATCCGATTGAGAAAACATTCTGGAAAGCGTTGCGTCAGAAGAACAGAATCAGACCCGTCATGAAAAGTGTTTGCCATGATGGCTGCAGAGTAAGAAGTACAGGAAGTGGACCTGGGCTGGAACTGCTAAGGGAATGGATGCTGGTGTTCTTGTCTGCAGGGGGCGCTCCACCCGAACAAAACATCCGTATAACATTAAGAACATCATCCAAGTTCTGATCCGGGTTCAGATACTCTGTGTGATAAACTTTCACCAGAAACCTTTTACTATCGGCTTTGGAGGTTCCATGAAGCCAATCTTACCGAGGCCAGCAGGAAGTGTCCTGATGTTCAGATCAGGTTTCCATCATATTTCACTTTGTTGTGAAGATGAGAAATAAGAAAGCTCCATGTGTGGCGGGCAGGTGTGACTCAAGTCCCACAGCTCTGCTGCGCTCTAGATCGCAACCCCGATGGTCCTCTGGCAGGAGCGATTTTATAGTCCGCGGCGTTAAACTGACACCTGATTACTGCTGGTGGGGTGAAGGTGGTCTGAATGTTTGTGTGAATGTCTGTGTGAATGTCTGTGTGAACGGGTGAATATTTGTGTGAATGTTTGTGTGAATGTTTGTGTGAATGTTTGTGTGACTGTCTGTGTGAATGTTTGGTGAACGGGTGAATGTTTATGTGATTGTTTTTGTGAGTGAATATTTGTGTGAATGTCTGTGTGAATGTTTGTGTGAATGTTTGTGTGAATATTTGTGTGAATGTTTGTGTGAATGGGTGAACGTTGACTCACAATAAAAAGCTCTATGAGTGGCTGAGCAGACTAGGAAAGCGACGTATAAGTACAGTCCATTTACCATATCTTTATGTCCAAGCCCGGCAGGGTCCGGGAGACTACTGACCGAGCCCGACCCGAACCCAGTCGACTTTCTGTTTTCATGCCCAAAACCTGACATGATCCAGGAAAGGGATCCGTAGCCAAAAAACGGAGAAATAAGGTGGTAGAAATAAAAAAAAATTGACAGGAGGAAGGAGGTAAGGAGTCAGGAGAGACGACCACTCCAGTCTCTGTTGGTGCTAGGTGATTTTAGCTCTCCTGCTACTCAGTAAACCTTCTAGTCAGCGCTAAGTCTCTCACTAAGCATTTAGCTTAGCGCTTAGCTTAGGCAAGCAAATGTAACAGCTAGCAACTCCTATAATCCCCCGCGATAGAGAGCTGACAACCGCTCTACCTCGCTCGTTGTAATAAAAGCTGAGGCTACGCTAGCAAGGTCTGCTGCAGCTCACGTTATAAATTGAAATGCTGAAGAATGGCCGCACTTCAGAAATCTTTTTACGATGAATCACCGAACCCTAGTCGATGACATGAATCCCGGATGTGTTGTGTTCAGTCCTGACCTGGAGGCAGAGACAGTGTGAGCAGGTCCGGACGTCAGACCTGAACCCGACTTGGTTGGTCCTAGAGTCTGTGAGTCCGGCTGACCTGCCTCTGACTCGGTCACAGCGTCAGAGAGTCGGTCGGGCTTTCACCCTCTAAATGAACTGGACTGCGACAAACAGGTGAGCCGAAGGGTCCGTAGATTAATGAGTCAGCAAACAATCCAATAATCTAATCAGTCAGCTACAGAGACGCGGACCTGTCTCTCCTTCAGCCTGTCTGTCTTCTGTAATCTACTACCACAAGAGCTTCCTGTAATCGGGCTCTGCTGCTGGGGATGAGGAGAGGGGATTAGAGCAGCTTTGTGCTGAGAGGAACATTTTGTTTCCCCACTGTGGACGTCCATGTTGGCCAACCTGAGGCGGTGTAATCCTGACGGGGCAGACAGACGGACAGATGGAGAGCGAGAGAGACGGGCAGCAGGACTGAGGCTGGATGACAGGGAGATGGTGGGAAGGAGACAGACACAGTGATGGAGGCAGACAGACAGGTCGACGGGCAGAGAGACAGACAGTTTCCAGGAGTTTTGTTTACCGTCGCTGAAGAGGAATAAAAATCCAGCCGGACGACGTTTTCAGAACGGTTACGGCCAAACGTCGGTACACCGACGTAACGGCAATATCAGAATATCAGATTCAGAACCAGAACCCTTCTTTGTCCGTTATGCTCTCTGCGGGAATAGTAAGGTCATCTCAGCAGTAAAAGGTCAATAAATCTGTTGTGACAGCCGAGCAGGATGATGTTTGGAGCCGCTGGACCATCGATTTTGGAAAACTGCACTAAAATGGAGAAACTGACGGGATATAGGCTCAGAAATTAAACATAAAAATACCGACTAGATCTACGCGTCATCCCTAAAAGCCCCCAACCCCCCCCATCTAACTCCTCACAGTATATGTGACTCATTAATTATCCCCAGCAGTCCAGCAAGTCAGCTGTCTGCACTAAAGGGATCTGATCCTAGAACAGACTGATGACATCATAGAAACAGTGAGGATGAGTCACTCTGGGATCTTATCCTAGAACAGACTCAGACTCTAGAACAGATCCTAGAACAGACAGAGACACTGGCGCCGCTCTACATCGAGTTACACCTCTTTGGTTCACATGAACGGGGCTTGCCATCTTAATACCACGCCGGAGCCGGTTTGGTCCAGTACAGTAAAAAGTGCGACTCATCTCGTCTTCATCGTGACGTTGTTGATGTTGTTGCAGGATCTGTGAGTCTCCTAACTGCTTCACGGAGTTGGATAAAAGTAACCCGTCACATGTAGCACTCAGAATCACGTCTACTGCTGTAGCAGCATTTACCGCTGACTGCGGCGCAGCCTTCAGGTTCTGATCCACAGCCTGATTAGAGTCAGTTTACCTTTTGTGCTGCGTTCTGATATTTGGATCCCGGATCAATGAGGTTTGATGTCGACTTGTTGTGTTGACTTAAAAGCTGCAGACAATAATAACGCAAACGCTGACATCATGGTGACCCTGGGACAGGACACACCCGATCCATACCAGGGCTGAAATTTCCCCTCAGTGAACTAGGATACGTTTACATATACACCGCACCTCACACACACACACACACTCACCCACACACTAACACACACACTCGCAAACTATCATACTCTCACACACAGTAACACACACACACACACACACACACACAAACTATCATACTCACCCACACACTAACACACACACACACACACACTCACAAACTATCATACTCACACACACACACACAAACTATCATACTCACCCACACACTAACACGCGCACACACACTCACAAACTATCATACTCACGCACACACTCACTCACACACACACACACTAACACACACACACACACTCACAAACTATCATACTCACGCACACACTCACACACAAACTATCATACTCACGCACACACTCACTCACACACACACTAACACACACACACTCACAAACTATCATACTCACGCACACACTCACACAAACTATCATACTCACACACACACTAACACACACACACACACTCAGACACACACACACTAACACACACACACTCACACAAACTATCATTCTCACACACATACTAACACATACACGCACACACTAACATACACACACACACTAACACACACACTAACATACACGCACACACTAACACACACACTAACATACACGCACACACTAACACACACACTAACATACACACACACACTAACACACACACTAACACACACACTAACATACACACACACACTAACACACACACTAACATACACGCACACACTAACACACACACTAACATACACACACACACTAACACACACACTAACAAACACACTAACATACACACACACACTAACACACACACTAACACACACACTAACATACACGCACACACAAACAGAAGCCGGTTCAACTGTCTGATGAATCTCCTGCTTACAAACACTGACACCCAGAGGACGTGTGGATGTGATACCAGACAGCAGACAGGACATTATTCCTGTCTAACACACATACACACAGAAAAGTACACACATCAACACATGTACAGGCCCAGCTGACACACGGGACGCAAACCCAACACCCGGAACAGAATGGATTCAAATCCCTGTTTGTATCAGAACTGATCGATAGAAGAGAGGACAGCAGAAAAAGTCCCGTCTTCATTTCACTCGCTTCTCTTCAGCCGCAGCAAACAAAGGAGATGAAGAAGAAGAGGAGGAGGAGGAGGAGGTAGAAGTTAGGGCAGTGGACGAGGAGAAAAGACAGATGAGTGTGGAGAAATAGGAGCAGCAGGATGAATATTTAATGTGGTCTGTAGAGCAGCAACCCAAACACACACACACTCTCAAACCCACAAACACACTCATACAGACACACACTCAATTACACACTCCCACAGACTCATACACAAACACACTTTCACACAGACTAGTATATACACAAACACACACACACGCTCTCACACAAACTGGTGCGCAGACACAGGCACACACACACACACACAGTAGGTCATGGTGTCGGCTCTCGTGTGCTGCAGATGTAAACTAAAAGCTTCCATCGAACTCCTCGACTGCTGTGGTGATGAAGATCCCAAGAGACTAGGAGATGAACGAGTGAGAGGAAGGCTGGAAGGATAGAGGAGGAAGATGAGAACGACAAAGATACCCAGCATTGATACTGCTGACCAATGAGGAAGAAACATGAGACTACGACTTATGGCCACACACACTCTTAAACACACACACACACTCTTGAACACACACACACACACACTCAAACACGCACGCACACTCTCAAACACACACACACACACTCTCGAAAACACTCACACTCAAACACGCACGCACACTCTCAAATACACACACACTCAAACACGCACGCACACTCACGTACGCACACACTAACACACACACACACAAGAGATTTGGCTACATTCCACACAAACCTCCAACAGGACAGGTTCCTTGAGGGAACATTATTGCTCTGTGTTTACAAAACATGTTTACAAGTAGATGACACACACAGCTCCTCATCCTCCTTGATGAAACCAGACTGAAGTTCCTCTTCATCCTTCGATGAAGTCAAAGTGACTCTCCTTCCTCCACTTGGGATTAGAGAGCAGATGGCGGCGATACGTTAAACCAAACCATCCACAAACAGCCTCGTCTTCAGGCCCCCAGTGCCCCTACCCCCCAGTGCCCCGGCCACCCAGTGCCCCGGCCCCCCAGTGCCCCTACCCCCCAGTGCCCCTACCCCCCAGTGCCCCAAACCCCCAACAGCCCCACTCATGATGATCAATAGAACATCGTATGTTCAACAAGACGGCCTTGAGGAGAAAAAGAGCTGCTAAGTTCAGGATCCTCCTGGTTCCAGGGTAGAAGGTTATAGTTGAGTCCTCACGACCACATCTACTGGAGCTTCCCTGGATCCGCCCACATGCACCGTGGTCCGGTCCGAGGCCCGACTCTTTGAGATTAGACTCAGTTTTTCCAATGCGTGTTTATTCCTTCATCCCGTTACAAATGTGACGAAGGCTTTGCTGCTCGTTGTCAACCCTCGCAGAGAGTCCTGTCCTTTTAATAATAATAGTTCCAACTTTATTGATGACCTCATTAATCACATTTATTTTCTGCCTTTGACCCACCCTTGAGGAGCAGTGGGCGGAGACTCAGGCAACCGGGGACCTGGGGTTTTGAGGTCGTGCTCAAAGTCCTGAGGTTGATGTTGGGGCGACTTTGGCCCAGTGGGGGAAGTGGTCTTCCCACATTTCAGGGTATAGGGCTCAACCCCCGTCCCTGTAGCGACACGCCGTGGCTCCTTGAGCAAGACCATAAAATGTCAGCTCCATGGGTACCTGAGGCTCCACCCACTGCCCCTCAGGGGTGGGTCAAATGTAGAGAATGAATTTCACAATGTTGTTCTCTAAGTATGAAGTTTGATAAAAATGTGATGAATAAAGAAGGATTCGTCACCTATCACCTTTTTATGTAGAAGGTGATAAAGATAATAATAATAATGATTAGAATAACAACTTCAAATTACACAACGCCTTTCAAAAGACCCTAGGACGCTTTACATGGTGTGGTACAAAAAAGAACAGAGTAACAGATTACTCACATGTGGTAACATGTTACTCACATACAGTAATATGTTACTCACATACAGTAACAGATTACTCACACACAGTAACATATTACTCACACACAGTAACATGTTACTCACACGGTAACATGTTACTCACATAGTTACAGATTACTCACACATAGTAACAAGATACTCAGTATAATTACTTCACTATACTTCACTATAAAAATAAAAATGAAAACCAACCAGGAGAAAAGGTTTTATAAGGTTTTGAAAACTATTGTTTAATAGTTGCAGTGCAGTGCTAGCTCTACCTTCTGTAAGAAGAAAGGAAACCTCTGGTTGTTTGTAAGTAACTAATACAGCTAGAGTTAGCTCGAGTAAGTTCTCAGATAATCACCACGTCCATAGGTCTTCAAGGACTGACAACCTTCAGCCCTTTGTCTGTTACATATGAGGTGTAAAAGGAATGACATTTTTGAAGAATGATTATCTCTTAAAGCTATTGATAAACAACAGAAGGAATTCTTCCTGTGGCGGAGGTGAAGTCCCTCAGGCGCAGATTCACAGACAGGATGAGAGAATGTGAGAAGGATGGAGGGAGAGACGGAGAGCGAACCAGATGTGGCGACTGTTTAGGGAGTAAGAGAAGCCGATCACATGATCACACAGACCGAAAGCCTCACGGGACGGACAACTTCACCAGCTGTGTTCTGACACACAGGAACACCGACGGCCGGGGGATAACACACACACACACACATTCAAACCCACCACAGACATTAACACACACACACTCACAACACAGACATTAACACACACACACAACACAGACATTAACACACACACACACACATTCAAACCCACCACAGACATTAACACACACACACACATTCAAACCCACCACAGACATTAACACACACACACTCACAACACAGACATTGACACACACAAACACACAACACAGACATTAACACACGCACACACACACACACTTGCAACACAGACATTAACACACAAACACACACACAACACAGACATTAACACACACACACACACTCACAACACAGACATTAACACACACACACTCACAACACAGACATTAACACACACACACTCACAACACAGACATTAACACACACAAACACACAACACAGACATTAACACACAACAGACATTAACACACACACACAACACAGACATTAACACACTTACACAACACAGACATTAACACACTTACACACACAACACCGACATTAACACACACACACACACACACAACACAGACAATAACACACACACTCACACACAACACAGACAATAACACACACACTCACACAACACAGACATTAACACACACACTCACACAACACAGACATTGACACACACACACAACACGGACATTGACACACACACACAACACAGACATTAACACACTTACACAACACAGACATTAAGTAAATGGGTTAATGTGTGAGTGAATGTTAGTGTGAATGGGTTCATTTTAGTGTGAATGTGTGAGTGAATGTTAGTGTGAATGGGTTCATTTTAGTGTGAATGTGTGAGTGAATGTTAGTGTGAATGGGTTAATGTGTGAGTGAATGTTAGTGTGAATGGGTTAATTTGTGAGTGAATGTTAGTGTGAATGGGTTAATGTGTGAGTGAATGTTAGTGTGAATGGGTTAATGTGTGAGTGAATGTTAGTGTGAATGGGTTAATGTGTGAGTGAATGTTAGTGTGAATGGGTTCATTTTAGTGTGAATGTGTGAGTGAATGTTAGTGTGAATGGGTGAATGCTGACTCGTGTTGTAAAAAGCGCCTTGAGCGGTCGAGCAGACTAGGACAGCGCTGTATAAGGGTGTTAGACCCCATGATGCAGTGCAGCAGAAAGTGAAAGTGACATGAACCCTTTTAGGCCTTTCAAAGCGCCTCATCTGCCTAAATCTTTGCCTATGTTGTCCATAAAGGCACGTGTCGGATTCGTGGCTCAGCTGTCCTCAGACACCGCCAGTAAATCCTTGGTTTGTTTCCGCGTTACTCATCGCATCAGTCAGGCGCCAGCGCCGCTTTGATACATTGTACCCTATTGCTTGTGGAAGTTCAGCTCGCTAGATAAAGCGACACACGGTACTGCTCCACAACAACGGTGTTCAATAATGTCCTGCTAGGGTGGAGATTGGGAGGACACTGCTGAAGAGGCTGGAATTAAAGACGGCAAAGACTCTCAGCTATGACTCAGACCAAGAAAACCATTCTTCCTTGTTTTGAGCGGCGCCTGGTCGTGTTTGGTTTGCTGCAACTGCAGGCTGTTTGCAAACTCTTCTAGCCAAAAGAAGAGCGTGCTGTTGCTACCAGGAGATGGTTGTGACTCTGCAACAGCACAAACGTGAGCAAAGGTGAATAAATGTGTTGATGTGGAACAAAAGGAACGGAGACGACATCTCAAAGACAGGCGTCCCCTCGATATCCAAGAAAACAGGTGTTTCTGACTGACGCCGTTTGGTGAGCCTGAGTTCACTGAACCAAAGTATGTGACATCACCTCCAAGTGTCATGACATCATCATCAGGCAGCTGTTCTGCACACCAGACAGACAAGCTACAGTAAAGGGTCCCTGTTTGTTCAGGGGGAACGAAAAACATGCAGCAAAAGCAACATTTATCACCTCAAAGAAACTCGCTAGTAAAAACCCTTTCATGGGCGTCCCTCGCTGTAGAACGTATGACCTTTCATTTTCACCCTGAAACTTCGTTTGATTGATTCCATTTGTAACTTGAGGAAAAATTGGAGGGGTCAAACTGTCCTCTCTGGAGCGATGATGTAGCTGAATCCTCGAAATCAACTAACTGACACTGAGCCATGATTATTCTGCAAAACGTAAAACGCTGTATCATCATAAAAAATACTAATATCTGCAAATATCTATATATAATATCTATAAAATAAAGTCCTGTTCTGCTCCAGACATCAAATAAAAACAACACACACACACACTCGTCCTCATGAGTGAATTATTTCTTCTCTGATGAGGAGGACGACAGTGAGGAAGAATTTGTGAATTCATCTGTGGAACAGACACTTGACCTGGTTTCTCTATGAGCTAAACAACAGCTGGAAACACTCACACTCACACACACACACACATATGTACACATGCAAACATACAACCACACACACACACACACATATGTACACATACAAACATACAACCACACACACACACACACATATGTACACATACAAACATACAACCACATACAAACACACACACACACACGTACACATACAAACATACAACCACACACACACACACACACATATACATGCAAACATACATACACACACATATGTACACATACAAACATACAACCACATAGAAACACAAACACACACACATATATATACGTTCACATGCAAACATACAACCACATACACATACACACAAATGTACACTTACAAACATACAACCACACACACACACACACATATGTACACATACAAACATACAACCACATACAAACACACACACGTACACATACAAACATACAACCACATACACACACACATGTACACATACAAACATACAACCACATACACACACACACGTACACATACAAACATACAACCACACACACACGTACACATACAACCACATACACACACACACATGTACACACACAAACATACAACCACATACAAACACACACATGTACACATGCAAACATACAATCACATACACACACATATATATACGTACACATGCAAACATACAACCACATACACACACACATACACATGCAAACAAACAACCACACACACACACATATATACGTACACATGCAAACATACAACCACATACACACACACACACACACACAGACATACGTACACATGTAAACATACAACCACATACACACATATGTACACATACAAACATACAACCACATACACACACACACATATACATGCAAACATACAACCACATACACACACACACACGTACACATGCAAACATACAACCACACACACACACACATATATGTACACATACAAATATACAACCACATTCACACAGACACACACACACACACACACACATATGTACACATGCAAACATACAACCACATACACACACACACACATATACATGGAAACATACAACCACATACACACACACACATATACATGGAAACATACAACCACATACACACACACACACACATATACATGGAATTATACAACCACATACACATACACACATACGTACACATGAAAACATACAACCACATACACACACACACATACGTACACATGCAAACATACAACCACATACAAACATACAACCACATACACACACACACATACGTACACATGCAAACATACAACCACATACAAACATACAACCACATACACACACACACATACGTACACATGAAAACATACAACCACATACACACACACACGTACACATGAAAACATACAACCACGTACACACACACACATACGTACACATGAAAACATAGAACCACTTACACACACACATATGTACACATGCAAACATACAACCACATATACACACACACATACGTACACATACAACCACATACACACATACACACATACACACACACGTACACATACAACCACACACACACACAGACATATGTAGAAATAAAAACATACAACCACATACACACACACACACGTACACATGCAAACATACAACCACATACACACACACACACATGTACACATGCAAACAAACAACCACACACACACACACACACACACACACATTAAATGCCAAACATATACTTTGAAGTGGATCGGGTTAAAACTCTCGGGGGAGATGGTTACAATACAACACCTGGAATTAACAAAAAAAAAACTCAATGAAAAATTTCAATTGTAAAAAGACAACTTCTTGTTAGTTTGATGTTATAGCACCAGGAGACATTTTAAGAGATCCTGATATAATAAACATGTTTACCAAGTTTCAAAGGCCGGGGGCTCCTCAATACATGAATACTGAGGGGGGCTGTAGAGACATTTAAGTATGCTCTTCGCCATGAGTGATAAAATAGAACATTTTTGGCCGGGTCAGATTCTTCTCTCAGGAGTTTCCGGGCATGAGAAGGCCCCTCAAACCGTGATTGAAGGCGAGGAAAAGTAAAAGGTTATTTCACTTTTCCACTCGGGTCCTAAGAAACACGAATGAACACCAGTTCAGTCTGTTTGCACGAAATTAAACCTGTTATTAATGATTGTAGACAGAACCCGACCAGTAGAACCAGAAACACATCCAACCCCAATGGCTGATGATAATTCTTAAATAATCCACGAAAAGTCGGGGATATAATGGAATTTTCATCGGCGCCGCGTCCGCCGCCACAGATCCTTCGTGTTAGCCTGACAACTCAAACCATTATCATGGATAATTTTAAATTTCATACCAACATAGACCTTTGTTGAGGAAGAACTGGGTTGATTTTGGCAAAGGTCCATTGAAAAGTTCTGACACTAGGGGGAGCTTTAGCTCTGAAAGTTGTCGGGCCGCAATTTATCAACTGTTGGTCCCATTAAGTCCAAATTTGGTGCATTTGAATCAAGTCCAGGAGATCTATCTTGTGTCAGTTTTATTTAACTCAAACGTTTCATATTTTAATCACTAGGGGGAGCTTTGTACGAAAAACCTTGTTTTTCAGACGTAACCTCCTGAATGTTGGTTGGGTTTTGGTGCATGTGAATCGAGTCAAGGAGATCAATCTCTTCTACATTGTGTTGTACTGGAGTCGTACATATTTTACTCACTAGGGGGAGCTTTTGGCAAAAAAATTCTGTGGACCGAACTTTAAGTTTAATTTGAGGAGTTCAATCAGAGGCACTGCTTGTACAATGCAGGGGATTGGGGATTTAGGGGATTTCTCAAATTTTATACCCAAAGAGTCATAAAAGCGAGGAACAACTGGAGGGATTTGAGGAAAGGTTGGTTGCACATTCCCACCTCCATTCCACACTCACACACACACTCACAAACACACTCACTCACACACACACACTCACACACACACACTCACACACAGTGGACATGACACAGGGAGCAGTGGGTTGGGATAAGCTGCAGTCTGATTATCTCTTCACCGGTCGACTGAGGGTTAACCGCCTCAGCGCAGATGCAAGGCATGTACCGAGTCCATACCGCCGCTCGCGTGCGTGTTTGTGTGCGTGACTGTGTGTGCGTGTGTGTCTGTGTGTGTTTGCAAATAGGGTGAAAGCCCAGAGGAGAACATGGGACCAGATTGCAGGGTGTGTGGTTGTGTTTGTATATATGGTACAGTGTGTGTATTTACACGTCCGTTAAGGCTTTAGTCATGAGCTAATGGGGCCAGAGATGTGTGTGTGTGTGTGTGTGTGTGTGTGTGTGTCCATGCATGTGTTGCTGCATTAGAGTGCAGGCGTGTACAGTATGTACATATGAGGCTTTGTCAGTGTGGCAGTTGTTCTAGAACATGGTATTAGACTTACAAGAGGGGTCAGCAGGGCCATGTGTGTGCGTGTGTGTGTGTGTGTGTTTCTTTGTTGGTTATGCTTCATTTAAACTTCAGGCGGAAATGCACTGGAGGCGTTGGAAGTACACATTTCAAACAGTTCCAACTGACCGACATACAGCGGATAAAAGAACAGAGAATGAACTTTAAGAAATCATTTGATTATAAAGTTGTGTGTGTGTGTGTGTGTGTGTGTGTGTGTGTGTGTGTGTGTGTGTGTGTGTGCGCGCTCACCCATACTGTTGGTGGAGCTGCACCACATCAGCAGACATCCGGTACACAGCAGGTTCAGAACCACGAACAGAAGAATCCTCCATGACTGAAAACAGAACCGTTAGAGGATGAAAGGAGGTTGTTTTTTTTACATCGACTCAAAAGCCAACGGCATCAAAAGGTCACTTCAACCACTTCATCATTACTCCAAAACTATTTCACGGATCATTTTCAAATGTTATCCACACGTAGACCTCAGTGGCAGGAAGAACTGGAGTGATTTTGGGAAAGGTCAGTGGAACATTTCCAACAGGAGGGGAGGCTTTATCCTTCTCGACCGTTTGTAGTGCTGCCTCTGAAAGCAGTGGAGGACTTCTCTCCTGGAAAAGTCCCATTTCACTCCCAGACTTCATCTTTTACTCACTAGGGGGAGCTTTCTTTGTTGTTTTGACTCTTTTTAAGAAAAGTTCAGTTATAACATTTTACAGCATAGCAGCTAACTTGTACTTCTCTTAAAAACTCATTTCTGAAGTGAGTTATTGAGAAGACAGTTTTATAACTTTATCATACTTAAATCCGTCCATGATCGTAGAAACCGGTCAGAGTTTTCCCAGGATGGACGGGAGTCCGGCTGAGCGGTCAGTACCTCTGCAGCCAAACCTACACACCGCCGGCTTATCCCCCGCGGCCCACCCCCGACCCCACCTACGTCATCAGATTTAGTGATCTACGCCTGGCTGTACGGTGGGACTCGCTGACTGGAGTCTGGCTGGACCTGCAGCTCAGGGGAAGGTCGCTCCGCGAGGAGGTAACAGCCGAAAACAGCGGCTGTTTCTCATCAGTCACATCTGCAGCTTTATTTATTATGAGATATCAGCCATCAAAGATCACATCAGCAGCGGCGCCCTTCAAGTCCATCAGCCCTCTTCACACAGAGGTCCGACAGCGATGAAGACGCCTGTCGACTCAGACTGAACCAGCAGCACGCGGGCGTAACGGAGCGGCGCTTACATAACTGTGGGAAGTAAGACTAATGAAAACAAATTGCTCTTGATGAAATAAATGAATGGACTACATGTTCAGACGTGGTGAAACGATGAGACACGAAATGAAACAAGCTTTTTGTGTATAATTCAGTCAGAATCCAGCTGTCATCCAGTTGGAGTCAGAACCAGAACTCCTTATTTGGTCGCCACTCTAAGTGTTTCCAGAACGCAGCTCGATTGGAGATAGAGCCGCAAAAATAATAGTATAATATATATTATTATACTATATAATACAATAGTTATATCGAAAAAATGATTATATACATTATGGAATTAGTTGTCAACTAATTTATTAGTAGATTTGTCAGTGACATCACTGGGCAACGCAGTTGCTAACGGATGACAGTCCTCGCCCCAGACGGCGTCTCCGACACCGCGTAACGAGAAGGAAGTAAACAGCATAAAACATCACGACAGAAAACATCAAAGCTGTGGAATCATTTCCCCCTCAACACGGCCTCAAAGGTTGTAAACCGCAAGAACTGTAGTAAAGCCGACCTGCACTGGCTAGCAGCAGGTCAGTGATGCTGGAGAAGGTCAGTGATGCTGGAGAAGGTCAGTGATGCTGGAGAAGGTCAGTGATGCTGGAGAAGGTCAGTGATGCTTGATACTGTGCGTGTGACCCACAGCTAAAATATGAACTATTAAGAGTAAAATATGATATGATGTAGATATATATATATATCTATATCATATTTCTCCTCAAGTCTATTCATTTGCACCAAATTTAAACTAAATCGGTTGAGTAATTATGGCCCGACCAGACGGAGATAAGGCCCCGCCTAGTGGCGGAAATGCTTTCCCAAAACCACACCAGTTCTTCCTGGAACTAAAGTCTATGGGGGTATGACATTTGAAAATGATCCATGAAACAGTTTTTGAGTCGTGGCATTAACAGGAAGGATCTGCTGACTTAGGGGAGACGATTCCGTAATATCCCTGTCTATACAGGCATATAAATAAAAGTAACTGGAAAGCACAGGTTTCTGTTTCCTCGGGTTAAGTTCAACTGTGGGTTAAAGATGTGAGGCACAAAAATAAGGCAGTCCTGTACTTATTTTTATTTTTGGTAAATTCAGTACACTTTTGATGAATGAAGAAATAAATCTGAACTCCCCTACTGAGACTACAGAATGTGTGTGTGTGTGTCTCCGTGTGTGTGTGTTTGTGTCCGTGTTTGTGTGTGTGTGTGTCCATGTGTGTGTCTCCATGTGTCTGTGTGTCTCCATGTGTGTGTGTGTGTGTGCGTGTCTCCGTGTTTGTGTGTGTGTGTGTGTGTGTGTGCTTGTGTGTCTGTGTGTGTGCGTGTGTGTGTCCGTGTGTGTCTCCGTGTGTGTGCTTGTGTGTGTGTCCATGTGTGTGTGTCTCCGTGTTTGTGTGTGTGTGTGTGTGCTTGTGTGTGTGTCCGTGTGCGTGTGTGTGTGTGTGTGTGTGTGTCCAGGCCTGTCATTTCATGTTGGACTCATATTCCAAGACGTGGAGCACCAAGTGCGGTGAAATCTACAATTACTGCGGCGTGCTGTGTTATGACAGAAGTGGGGCGTCTGGTGACATCACTGGCCAGCGACAGGCATGCCTTTGTGTCTGGGGGTGCAAACATAGCAACAGCACTCGCTCCAACACATGGCCGTCCCCTGCCTGCCTCATCCACTCAGCGCCTGGAGGAGAGTGCGTGCTCAGAAACTGCTGATGCGCTACTGCCTCCGGCTGTCTGGCGATGTAACTGCAGCTCCAGCGTATTGGGGCTACACGTGACATTGGAGTGACAGGGCGGCGCGGCGGCCATGCAGCATCTTATTCACCAGGTACTTTACAAATTAAGAGCTCTTGCTAACGGCAGGAATGACAACATTGATGCTGAGCGCCGTGCGGTGAGCAGGGGCACGACTCAAACCGTTCCATCGAGAGATACGGGAAAGGGGGAGATAGTTTAACAGGAGGATTTGGGAGGTTTGCGATCAAAGTGACGCCAGCAGCACGTCGCTGTCACAATCTGACTAAACGTCCTGACCCGTCAGAGCCGTCAGGGCTCCGAGGCGGCCCTGTTCTCCTCTTAAAATAAACCTACTTACATAAGGTACCTCCAGCAGCAGCGGTGTGTTCAGGCAGCGGAGGAGATTCCGACGCACGGTTACAACAGAAATGTGATCACATAAGAGTTCCAGTCATGTTTCCTCTGACAGCCAGATATCTCCACTCCACTTATTTTAAAGTCACGACATTTAGGATGGCCTGGCGCTGTAACGTCCCGACCCCGACACGTTCGGTCCAACCAGTCGGTCGTCTTTGAGCCACATCATCACATTCGTGGTCCTTGTAGCAGCGCGTCGAACGCCATACTCCACTGCATTGTACTATATGAGCATCCACCAGGTGGCAGTATAATGTGGACGGCGCAGTTTGGTCTCGGCATATATATTTAATTTCAACTAGAGATGCGCAGAATTTTGACCAATTCAGATTTTTTTTTCCTCCAAAGTTTTAAAATCATAATAGGTAATGTATTTTATGTGCTCTTATTTTTTAAAGATAACAGTATTGGGTAATGTGTACTTTACTCCCTCCTCCCCGCTGTGCGTTTCAACTAATCGTATGACAATTGGAAATGAAAATAAAACTCTGTAGGCCTCGTTCAGTCTGCTGCATGTTCTATGTGGGCTTTGTTCAGGCACTTCAGTGCTCCTGGCTGGCTCTGAGCTTTGGCTATCTTTGGCCGCTCTGCTAACGTTAGCTTCTTGAATCTTGTTATGTTCCTGGGGACGATTCAATTTGAAAGATTTGATTAAGTTTGCTGTCCTGAAGGTTTTCGGATTGTTTCTTACTTTGTTCTCACTGGCGTTACAAACGGTGAGCTTTGTGTTTTCTGGTTAACTTGTGAGATGTCTGGAGCTGAGTCAGCAGTCTGCTCTAGGATCAGATCGCATAGTGACTCAACACTGAGTATAAATACAGATAACTAGTTTTTCTGAGCTCCGGAATAAAACATGACAGATTTTTCCAGAGCCAATTCATAGGAGCTAAATTCAATTAGAATTGGACCAACCTTTAGGAGGTTATGTTTGAAGAACAGTTTTTCTGTGAAAACGCCCTTCCATTAGGGTAAATATGACATATAGAAGACAGATCTCCTGGAGTCGATTCATATAAACCAACTTTGGACAAAATCAGTCCAACAAATGAGAATTTATGGAGCAAAACATTTTGGAGATAGAGAATACAAAAATATCACGCAGACATAAATATAAAGACAATCCTCCTAGAATTTGAACTGACCATGTTTCCTGAGAGGTAAAATTGCACCAAAGTATGTTCCTGCTCCCCATTTTCACAGAATCCAGTCACTAGGGATCACAAGTCAGTGAGCTTCTAGTGCCGGTCCCAAACCCGGATGAAGGGAGCAGCGAAAGACAACGATGAAGTTTGCAGTCACAGAAGTACTTTTCCTGGCAATTACGTCATCTTAAAGTACCACGTGATAAGTACCAGAGATGTGAACCAGCTAGTAGCAAATTCAGCACATACAGTGGATGAACCTAGAAAGGCAAGGAGAGAAATAGTTTGGGTGATTTTAAGGGGGACTTTAGAAAAGTTTGGTCTGGACTGCTGAGAGAACTAAAAGCACTTAGAATGCGAAACTTCCACAAAGGATCAAAACCTCTGGGATCAGAAGATCATATCTGGGATAAGAGGAAGGGAATCGATGGGATTCACAGAAGATCAAATAAGACAAGAGAACATCAGGCCTATCTCTATCGTGTCTTCCCTTCCAGCTCCGTGTTCCATGAAAACAGAAACATCTCCCCACTTACATATGGATATATTATTTGCTGGAGAGATCTTGATCTCTCCAATCAGATAACAGGGCTTACTTTCTATTCGGTATCTGAAGCTCTATTAACCATATTCAGGTTGACTCCTTAACTTCCTCCACCTTTGAGATTTGTGTGGGTGGAGCTTGTTTAATTAGTGTGGAGTTGGATTATCCATCCATTCACCCATTTCTTCCTCTTATTGGGGCTGGAGTCAAAGAAAGGTTGTCCAGACATTTCTCTCCACTAAGCTACAAACTGATCCAGTGCAGCTACAGATCACAGACTGATAAGTCAACAGATACACATCATCTGCGAACATCACCCATCCTAGGGAGTTGAACAGTATTCTCCGTCTGATGACATAATAAAGATAAGCATGACCTTGTACATTCCAGATCATGACCGTCTTCACCCCAGAGCATCTCACAGTGCAAGATCATACACAGAACAGGCCCCATACATGGAAATTCCACTTAATGTGTCAACCGCGACAGCCCAATAATCTCCAAAGCCCCTGCGCTCCCTTTTTGAGTAGTCAGACAGTTTACTAGAACTTATTTGTGGCCCACGGGCTAACCCGGGTTTTTATTTTAGCAACTAACAAAACTGCAGCCCCCCTGGTGTCTCGGTTCCTCTCTGCTGTTCCAGGACTTGCCTTGGCTAAACAAGTCTGGAGAGCCTTTTTCTCAAGCTTGACAGCTTCCTTAATGTCAAGTGTACACCAGCGGGTTCCCAGGTTTCTCAATGACACACACCAATAACCGTCTGGCCATAGAACATGAACATGGACCGCTCAGATTCCATGTCCCCGACCTCCACTGGGATATACCAGAAGTCCATTCGGGGGTACAATTGAAGATCCAGCGAACACATTCCCAGATCACCCCTGCTATTCGTTTGAGCTTAGGAGGGCTGTCCGACAGCCACCCCAGGCATAGACATCTTCTCCTCTCTTCACCTTAGCGTCCAAGACATACGGCCACAAATCTGATGAAACAACCACAAAGTCCATCATAGAACTTTGGCCTGGGGTGGACTGGTACCAAGTACACTTATGAGCCACCTTGTGCTCTAACATGTCATTTGTTAGGGACAGTCCACAACTAACCACAAAGTCTGTTAATAATAACCAACTGTTCGGTACGCAGGCCCAGACAACAGTCAGGGCCTATCCACCTAAAACCGCGACCCTCTTGTGCTCAGGGCAGAACTCCAACAAAGAGGTGCTCAGATGGGGACTTATGACAATTTCTGCATGACCCCTTCCCATGAGAAACTCTGGAAAAGACTAGATTTCAGCCCCTTTCAGGGATTTTGGTTCCGGATCCAAGGCTGTGGGGAGAGGAGAGCCAAACTAATTCTAGCTGGTACCGCCCAAACTCCCAGAGGAGCTGTGGTTCTTTCCCATCAGGGAGGTGATCTGTTATCTTAAATATTAATATCTTAATTTGTTGTTATGTAAAGAATGCAAATAAAGTTTGTCATTGTAAATTACATACAGTCTTTTAAGTATGAAAATAGACTTTGCAAGATATTCAACTTTAAATCCTCTATTGTGTTAATATTTCAGCAGCTCTATTTAGTGTACAACCAGACTAGTGGTTCTAGAGTGTAGTTGTAGCTCTATGTGGCATGAACCGATGCTGACACTCTTAAAGAGCCAACTTCAACTCCAGAGGAAACACTGTTGATTTTGCTGGATGCCCATTACTTACTTTATTATATTTTATTAAATGACGTGTGGACCAAATCCTGAAAAGCTGATATCAATGAAAGGATGGTTGCCAAACCATCCAGGGGTGAAGTCTGGGGCTGATTGGACCCGTAATGTTCCCTTTCTCCTAGTGAAGCTCGAAGCACAGGACTGGAAGCTGCTGGTGATGATGTCAGCCTGCCACCTAAAGTGGACCAGCGGATGTTTTTTTACTGTGACGGCTTTATCCTGGCTGCTTTCGCTGGAACACAGTGACCTGCTAGAAAAACCGGATTACAGGAGGTGTTTGGGTCCGAGTCCGTGTATGACACACAGATTCTTACCAGCTTACAGCAGGACGGGATTATAAGTGAGGACTGAGTGAAGTCTGTGGTGGGATAAAATTGGATAAAAAAGCATTTATATATTTAGGTTTAAAGTGAAGTTCTTACTCCACTGATGCAAGCACTCACCCGTCTGTCAGAGGAGACCAGCCTGAGCTCCTTCAGGAGTTTTCCAAAGATGGATCTGTGTGTCTTCCTGAATGGATGGATGGTTCCCTGCAGATCAACACACACCAGTTCATTTCATCAGGAGAGAGAGAGAACAATCATTTGGAAGATTCATGAGACATGTTGAGCTGATCATCAGCGCTAAAGTGTGTCCTACACTGCCACCTCATGGCCCCTCTGTGTCACTACAGCAACTTCAGCTCAAACAGATCCTACAGAACGTCATACTTTCATTCATTCGTCATTATGTGGAACCACCAACATCTGAGAGGAATTGCAGGTCAGACAGATGACTGTCGACTAGATTCGACACAATCTATCAAGTAATCTAAAGATGCTCCCACAACAACCATGGAGTGACAACATGAACGCTCAACAGCAGACATGGAAACGAAACGTCCCCGTCAATTTCAGCTCTTTCCTACATATTCCATGCCACAGAAGACCAACTTTCTCCATTCTGAAAACCGAGCATGTTGAATCCAAACGCCGAGGTGATTTTCTGCAGTCTCATACTACAACATATAATCACGAGAGCAAACATGTCACAGGAAAGAACACTGTGACATCATCTGACAGCTCGCAGCTGGTCCGGGGACCGAGCGCTGCAAAGACATTGAGAGGAAGCATGTCCTGAAACTGTTACATCTGCAGCAGCCTTTAAGGTGAGCCTTGTGATGTTTGTTGTTACCCGGTAAGTTGGTCAGTGTGACTGACACGCACACAGACCAACTCTCCTTCTACGTCGGAGGAGATAGCATTAATGCAAAGTAAGATGAAGCACAAAAGTGATTTCTGCAGGTCGGCGAACTGCATGAGAAGTTGCTTGCTCCTTCTTTAAACTGGGTACCTGCTAACGTTTCTGGCTTTCAGGCTCAGATTTCAGCATAAGAACATATTTCCTCGCACAAGCTGCATCTTCTTCAGTTATTCAGAAGAACGCTGGGAACCTGTTTGGCAATGAAGCTCCAGAAATTGATGTGGACCTTCACATTACCAGCTTCAGATCAGGCTGTGGGTCAATGACGCTGATGCCCCTCCCCTCATCCAGGACTAAACTCCTTCCAGTCCAACTCCACTCAGAAAGCTACTCCAACAAAGTCCCGCCACACAATCAGCTCCAGGCTGCGTTTGTTCCGTCTGAAGGAGAGTGGCTGCGGTTCCCATCTAGCGTGAGGAGGACATGAAGGATTACGTTCTAGAACCAGTAGACAGACTCACCAAGACGTAGGTGTCCCGCTCGTGCTTCTTCCTGTGCAGATGGACATCTGAGGAGAGAAACAGGACCTGCCGTCAACATGTCATCAGCAAACACACTACAATAAAAACAGACAAGAACTAACGGAGACACGAGATTAGCAGTTGAGCCTCAGATTTGGAAAAAAGCTGTAAAACTAACATATATTTCTGCCACAGATATATTTGGTAGAGGTAAGATTAAAAAAGTGTTGCCCTGAGAAAATAACAGTAGGTTAAGCCTAGATAAATTAAAATATAATGTAAAAAAAAAGAATTTTGTGGGAGAAATCTTAAGAGATTCATTGACTTTTGTGCAGATGAGATTATTGTTATGCTGTGAAGAGAGTCACAGCATAACAATAAAACTAGAGCTGCACCATTACTTTAAACGCGCTGGCAGTCTGTGTGATCACATGACGGCAAAAGGCTGCGACTTAATGAAATAAACATCTACCTGCTGCTCTTTGTCTCCGCCCACAATAAAGAAAGGGCCAATCAGTGTCTGCGATGCGAGTGCATGTCGTGACTACTATGACGACGGTTAGCTTGGGATTCTTCCGCAAACGGGCTTGGTGGGAACTTAGAGGTTCCTCCAGCAAGTTCTGGTTACGCAACCAGAACTCGCTGTAATTTTCAGCTGCTTTCTTGTTTAGTGCCCATAAATGAGAATAACTATATGTTCAGTATCGTTCCTCCACCTGGTCACATGACACTCAGAGGAAACAGTGAAAAACTAGTGGAAACATTCACTCGTTTGTTCTGCTGCTTCTTGAAGAAGCGACCCGTCTGAGGAGCGACAGGTCGCTGTCAAAACAGACAACAATGTTCATACCCAACACGCTTCAAAATATCTGATGGTGAACATTTGAATTTTTTTATTTGGTTGTAGTACTGAGGGTTTGAAAAATGACTTTATTGTGAAAAAGATATAAAGATATAAAGTTATTGTTTTATCTTGTATTCTTACTTAATTTTGTAAAAAATGCTTTGCTATTTTGAAAACCGTACTGCACAGGTAGTTTAGTCCCAAAGTATACCGCCGGTACCCCAGACACGCAGGAATAACTCAATAATAATAACAAACAGTAACCCATCCAGAGACTCTACAGCTGATAAATGAACTCTCAGAAACGGCGTCTTCACTGAAAAAGCGCCAACACTGGGACGGTGGATTGTTCCCCACCGACGCCTGCCGTTACAGAAATGACAACTAAAGACACTAACAACATAAAAACACCTGAGAGACCACTACCGATCCCTAGATGTCCACCTCAGCCCCCCGAGTAGTGGAACTCATCATAATCGCAACAGGTACTTCCTGGCGACAGCCTTCCGGCGGGAAGGGAGGCATGATGAAGAGGAACAGCAGTTTCCTGCTGAGGGGGGAACCGATGAAAGCAGCAAATCTCTGAGCTGAGAGGATTGGATAGAAATGAAAGGAGGCTTTGGTTCAAGCACTATTATACATACTTATATATATATATATATAAACTTTTTTAAGGGGTATTTGTGTCTCTGCTGCCGGTACCAGCAGATAAAAGAGAAGGACACGACAGGTTCAATAAAAGCCTTATAAAACATTAACATACACAAACATTAACTGGTGGGGGTCAGGGGTCTTTGAGTCACAGGATACAGTTGAACTGGAGGGCTGCTTTTATCTCCCACACAGAACCCTCCTGCGTGAAGGAAAACCTGCAGACATCATGTTTGCCTCCAGCACCATCCGCAACACTTCATCATCATATTACACCACACATATTCCCTCAGACTGACTGAACCGGCTCCACCGGTGAAGACACGAAGGCCCACGGGACCCACGGAAGCGGGTTTCTATGATCCGTTAAAACGACGTTAATGTCTCGAACGCCTGCTAAAATCTCGATAAAGAGAAGCAAACCTTCACCTCAGAGCTTTTATCTCTCGGAGCCTCAGCCTCCTGATCGACTACGTGTTGTTAGCCGTTAGCATGTTAGCATAACAAACCTGAATCGTTAATAACATCCACCGCTACCATGTCCGGTTTATCGAGCAAAACCACCTTCCTCTCGGTCACACCGGACGGAACCACGTCCGGCTTTGGCCCCAACTTTCTGGGGTAATAGTCGCCGACATTCTGGTAAGAGAGAGCCGAAGACGTGGACATCATTCCATCCATCGCCGCGAGTCACTTCCTGCCCTGACGCGCAGAGCGCATGCGTGCACAGATTCTTCTTTGATTGTTTTTAGCGCAGCTGGAAATTTACCGCCTCCTAGTGGACACCTTCGGACAAGCAGGGTTGAAAAGATGTTCCGTTTCTGGCTAAATGGACTTAAATAGGTCTTTTTTCTCGTCTCTTTACAACTTTATTTCCGGCTCCTATCGGGTTTTCTTTGGTTTGTAGTAAACACGCGTGGGAACTGTCATTAAAGACAGGGGACATCATTTATGGTTTCTTTACTGTCTCGTTCGGGTTTTTAAGAGTTGTCTGGTTGTGGTTTTTTAAAACATAAATAACTTTGTTCTTCCTTCTACTGGAGCTCGAACAGAATTTGTAACATGAAGTAATAACTATCATTTTCTTAATAGAAGCCCAATAAAGCAGCACAGTTCATCTCGCTGCTGTCTCCTTAAATGTTGTGTGGCATGATGTCATGGCTCTAGTGTCTCTGCCTCATAGAAAAGTGGTTCTAGTGCCACAAAACCCAGAGAAGGTGGGAAGTGGCCGGAGGTAAACGGATAACAGTGAGCCCTTCAGCAGCTGGAAAATGTGCTCTGTGTAAAGTAACTTCATCTGACTCCAGACTTATAGACTAAGAAAGTCTGTACCGGGTCTCCCAGGAGGCTCCTCCCATCTGGTTAACAGTCATCTCCCAGAAGTAGGTGTAGTAAAAGAGGAAGGAGTTGCCAGCAACCTCCTCCTGCGTCCGCCACGCCTTTACCCCTCCACAGCCTCCTCCCTGTGTGTCACTACTAGCGCAGCAGTGGACAGAAGCAGTGTGTTCTCTTCACTTTGTGGTGGTTCTTTAGAAAGTGTATGCGTGGCGCTTCGACACAGCTCTGAATCAGGATGAGTGAGGAAGCTGCCGCAGAGAGAATGAGGTTCATCATGGAGCTGGCAAAGAGAACCAGTCCAGAGGAGAAGTTGTACAGATACAACGGGGTGCTGTACCCACGTGTCCTGTGTACCGAGCATCACCTGAACAATCTGATCAACCTCAAGGCCCGGGAGGATGACATCATGCTGTTTGCTTATCCAAAATGTGGTGAGTGGTGGTGATAAGTTTCCTTGTTTGTGTTGAATTTCACATTTGACCTTTGATCCTTTCCACTGGTTGCTAGGATACCGCTTGTGTACCAATGAAAACAAATGCTGGTTTCAGAATTGATGCCATAGCGCATTCAGAGTTCCTTCAACCAGTGAGCGCTCTCAGAACGGCGTCCAAAGACATCTGCTGCATCCTGCTTTAGTTCTGGCGGGGCTGCTCCTTATGGAATCTGGTGGTACTGCTCCGTATCTGTGAGCTTTTACAAAGTGCGAGCAAATATGGACAAAATGACGTGAAGACCTGGTCCGTACGGACGCGTACGGACGTGACGAAATGCACGTGACGTGCATTTCCAGTTTTTATCAAATCTGTTTGTGAAGAAGGCTGTTTTGGTTTATTATGAGTATCCAAATTGGTCCAAACAGGTCGGTTGTATATTTCCCTTCCTGAAGGTACCTCACTGCCAACCAGCGTCCATTTTACCAGGCGACAGGTATGAGGAGTGTTACGGGAGTCAGACGGGGTCTGAGTTCATGAGTGACCTCACCAGGTTCCTTCATGCTCCTCCTACAGCCTGATGTTCAGCACAAAGACCTGAATATCAGCGCTGACATCATCCGGACTAAAATAAATGTTATTTAAATCCAGAGAACATTTGAAGTGATTTGAGAAATACATTGGATCTAGATAAAAGTGTCGGGTTAGGGTTGGGACTAGTTGACATAATAAAATTGAGTGAATTCAACAACCCCGTTTTTTCAGTCTAATCTTAGTGGATAACAATATAGGATGGAAAAATAACAAAACAAAACAACAAATATATGTAGATATAATGAATACGTTTAATAATAGAAAAATTCTCATTAGGCGTGCAACAGCAGAATGTCCTCGTCACGGTACAGTTCGTAAAAGCTGAAGAGTGACATTCCTTTTGTTTCCACGGTGATTTCAATCATCAGCGTCTTTTCTTCGGCTCCCGTCTCGCCTGCGGAGAAGGGATCGAGGGCAAATTATCACACTCAGGAATGTCAACTCACACACGCCTGTCCCTCATCTCCCTGGGTTGCGGCTTGTTTTTGGACCGGGACCCACATATTCCAGGAGGTTAAACGAGAACAGCTGGTGAACAGCTTCCTGCGTGCGTGACAAACCGAGGAGATTACTGCCACATGTCACTCAACCATCATGGGCCTTTAATCATTTCCCCCCTCCCGCCTGTTTCTGTTTGCTCCACTCTGTGGTTCTGACTCTTTCTGTCTCTATCTCTATATCTCATACCTCTTTCTTCCTGATACCATTTTAAAATCACCAAATAAAGACAAAGTAGCGAAGAATCACCAGAGGGAATCATCACGCGGCCCGATGCTCCTTTGTTCCGTCACTTTGTTCTGCGTAAACGCAGTGCAGGCATTAAGGGGGGTCTTAGTTGTCCCAAGACATTAGCAGTTAGCATCAGACAGCCGTTAGCGAGCCAGTAGCATTTAGCATCAGACAGCCGTTAGCGACCCAGTAGCAGTTGGCAGCAGTCCTGGTTGCTGATGTTGTGTTGTTGAATGCAGCTTGAGGGTGGAGGTGGCTCAGTGATTGACTTGTCTGCAGGTTCTAACTGGATGATGGCCGTGTTGAGGAAGATCATCACAGCAGCCACAGGGGTCCAAACTGAGTATGGGCTGGCCCCGCTGATGGAGTTCTTCGCCCCAGACTTCCTGAAGGTACTTCACTGCCAACCAGCAGTCTTTTTAGCGGGCAGCAGGTATGAAGGTGGGCGGGGCAGGATGACAGCAGAGGTGTGACGTGAGTGACGTGACATCACCGGAGGCCTATCTTGTTGGACGACAGTAACAGAGCGACATAAGTGTCGGTGATCATCATCAGTATCTTCATCCCAGGATTTCTTTTTCACTAAGCAGATACTTTGACCAACGTCAGCCACTAAATCTGAAAGAAGAAGAATTCTGCCGTGATTTCTCATAATTCAAAAATAAGTAAATACACAGAACATGTGAGCTTCACACATTTGTCTGGTGATCCAAAAAGGCCCAACCAAAGATTTGAACATCAGCCCTGAGATCTTCTGGAGGAGGTGCTCTCCTTCATGGCTATCTGAAGGAGGAGAAAGGAAGAGGATCAAATGGAGGCATTTAATGCCCACTGTGGAATCATGACGTTCTGCAGAAGTTGACTTCACATTTGATCAGATTCTGAGTTGAGGACTAATCTAGATGTAAACGGCGTGTTAGAATATCTACCATGACTTCCTGTTCTCCTTTCCTCTCAGCTGATGGACGCAGCTCCCACTCCGAGGTTTATTGGAACCCACATGCACCCGGACCTCATCCCCGCCTCCTTCCACGAGAAGAGAACTAAAGTAGGTTTTGCAGGAGACTGTGGAAGTAGACCACACTGAAGGACCTCGTAAGACCCGAGAGCTGATTCTTCTCTGATGTGTCTCACAGAAGCTGGTGATCTTCAGGAACCCCAAAGACACTCTGGTCTCCTACTATCACTTCTTCAACAACAACCCAGTCCTCTCATCTGGACAGTCCTGGGAGACGTTCTTCTCCAACTTCATGAGTGGAGACGGTGAGAGGAAGTTACTTGCAGTATGTCATGGTTTGGGCTCTGAGATACTTCCTGTGTCTATTTT
This sequence comes from Lophius piscatorius, assembly GCA_009660295.1. NCBI lineage: Eukaryota > Metazoa > Chordata > Actinopteri > Lophiiformes > Lophiidae > Lophius > Lophius piscatorius. Next base: position 10,611 of record VRLP01004911.1, on the reverse strand, counting down.
GAAATCTTTCCTCATGTGATTGCACTTCCTGCCCATGGCTGTTCCCGATAGCCGCACACGTTTCAACCGTCTCTCTGCTCCGTCTGTCTTTGCTGCTTCTTGTCTCATTTATTATTTTTACACAAACTTTTCCAGGAGGTTCTGGTGGGCCTTTATACGCAATAGAGACGCAGTGGAGGTAGTAACAGAGATGAAGCTCTATCCCTTAGTCACCCAACAGCAGTGGAAGTGTTTGTGATTTTAAATCGTGAGCTGAGGTTCTATCTGCAGGAAACAAATGAAATCTACCAGAGCGTTTCCGTCTGGAGTGACGTTCTACGTCTGTTTCAGGGCGACGGCTCACATTTTCTGGTCAGAGGGGGAGGAGCTCCTGGTCAAGCCATCTCCTTCGGTCAATTGTCTCTTTGAGTTAGTTTGTTGTCACACATAACATGTTGTAGAAACGCATCCAATCAACACAGAAGTCTGTTCCGTCTCTGTTACTACCTCTGCTGTCGTCTTAGACGTGGAACCGCTCAGAACAACTCCCCTGCGTTTACGGGTCAAAGGCGTACCAGGGTTTCGAAGTGACCAAAAGATAAACCATCAGTTACAGTTCTCTAAAAATGAAAATCTATGAAAATATCTTTCACTTCATCCTTGTTTTCCTCAATCAACAAAACAAAACAATTGTATTGTATTTTAATATAAACTATTGTGTTACACAGTATGACAAAAGTTGGTTACTCCTAATGACACACATCTCTACCAAAACTTAAACCGACACTTAAACCGACATTTAAACCAAAACTTGAACCGACATTTAAACCAACACTAGGCTGAAAACATGAGTGAGGGGGGAGAGCGTGTTCAATCCTTCAATCCATCTCTTTAAAATCATCACATATATATCCTGTAAATGAACAGTATTAAAGGGAGTGTGTGTCTGTGTGTGTATGCGTGTTTGTGTGTGTGTATGTGTGAGTGTGTGTGTATACGTGTGTGTGTATACGTGTGTGTGTATACGTGTGTGTGTGTGTGTTTGTGTGTGTGTATGCGTGTTTGTGTGTGTGTGTGTGGATGCTTGTTTGTGTGTGTGTGCGTGCGTGTGCGTGTGTGTGTGCGTGTGTGTGTGCGTGTGTGTGTGTGTGTGTCTGTGTGTGTGTGAGTGTGTGTCTGTGTGTGTGTGTCTGTGTGTGTGTGTGTGTGTGTGTGTGTGTATGCGTGTGTGTGTGTGCGTGTTTGTGTGTGTATACGTGTGTGTATGCGTGTTTGTGTATGTGTGTGTGTGCGCGTGTGTGTCTGTGTGTGTATGTGTGCGTGTGTTTTTGTGTGTGTCTGTGTGTGTGTGTGTGTGCATATGTGTGTGTGTGTGTGTGTTTGTGTGCGTGTGTTTTTGTGTGTGTCTGTGTGCGTGTTTGTGTGTGTGTTTGTATGCGTGTTTGTGTGTGTGTGTGTATGCGTGTTTGTGTGTGTGTGTGTATGCGTGTTTGTGTGTGTGTGTTTGCGTGTTTGTTTGTGTGTGTGTGTGTGTTTGCATGTTTGTGTGTGTGCGTGTGTGTGTGTGTGTTTGCATGTTTGTGTGTGTATGTGTGTGTGTGTTTGCATGTTTGTGTGTGTGCGTGTGTGTGTGTGTGTGTGTGTGTGTGTGTGTGTGTGTGTGTGTGTGTGTGTGTGTGTGTGTGTGTGTGTGTGTGTGTTTGTGTGTACCTGTAGTACCCTGGGGGTCATACTTTGACTATGCTTTGGCCTGGGAGAAAAGGATGGATGACCCTGACATCATGATTACCACTTATGAAGAGCTTAAACAGGTACAACACACACAAACACACATACACTCATGCAGACACACACATGTACACACACAAACACACATACACTCATGCAGACACACACATGTACACACACAAACACACATACACTCATGCAGACACACACATGTACACACACAAACACACAAACACACATGCAGAAACACACATGTACACACACAAACACATATAAACTCATGCAGACACACACAAACACACTCATGCAGACGCCCACATGTACACACACAAACACGCTAATGCAGACGCCCACATGTACACACACAAACACACTCATGCAGAAACACACACATGTACACACACAAACGCACATAAACTCATGCAGACACACACATGTACACACACACAAACGCACACATCCACACACGCCCACATGCACACACACACATTTTATCTATTGATTTTTGTAACATTGCCCGGTTCTGGCACCATTCTTGTCTCTTCTATCTACCCCGATGTAAATCTTTGTGGAGGAAACCGCCTTCAGTGAAATATTATTTTTGCTGAATAACCATCCGTCTAATAATGAGAGACGGTGGCAAGCCGTGGGTTTTCCACCCGGGCCTTCGGCGCTATGCTCCTGCCGGTACACAGTCAGAAAACCGGACCAGCGCACACTCTCGGAGACCGGAACATCTGTCCAGCGGGATGAAGGGTTAAAACCAGGATGTGGCTTTAATGACATCATCACTAACAGTCGCGTCATACAAAAAACATCAAATGTAAGCAGGATTCAGCAGCTTTTCCTCAGACTCCAGCCGAGCTGCTGGGCAGAATCATCCGTGCCCAGAGGCACACAGGCAGCACCGGACCACTGGGTCTGGACCGCATTCACACCAAAGCAGCAACAGCCAACAGATATTAAGATACTTCAAAATTAGACTCATCAAAGCTCTTCCTCATCTGAAGGTAAAGTCTCGTCATGGAGGCTAGTGATGACGGCTGCCCCGTTCTTTTTCTCCAGTGAAGTTTGATTAGTTGAAAATCAGCCCTCAGCAGGAGCAGAGGAGGTGAATGAATCGCCTCCTTCATACGTGATACTGACGCGGGACGGGCCTACCTATCATACCCCGTCATGTCCAAAAACACGCCCCAAATGACAGCTTCCAAAGCTGATTGGTTTAAAAATATCTACGCCATCATCTTGGTTATTTTCAGAGCAGAGTCGTTCAGTCCGGAAGGACAAATCGGAACCGCGTAGAACAACGGCGGCTTCTACGAGCTCACTGGGAGCAGCAGGAGAGAACGAAACCAAGAAATGGATTTTAACAAAAAATTCAAAAAGATGTCATCTCAATCTAAATGTTTATTAAATTATGATTATTTTTTTTAAACTCGAAGGCCTTGCTGCCGCTGAATGCTGACAGGAAGATTCCAGTTTTCATTTTCAAGAGGTCACAGTATGAGGATGAAAGTGTCATGGAGTCTCTGGAGACTTGATGTCCAACACTGAAGTATTTCGACACTACCATGTCAGGTGTAGATCCGCTCCCTGACATCCCGTCTCGTTGATGGACAGGTAAGACAGGCGGTAGTCCACCTGGGTTGTAGAGAAAGACAGAAGATGGAGGGCTCCAGACCTTGGACCTTGACTCGGTAACAGAGGGTCCACGATAATGTGGGTACAGAAGAATGTTTGATGTATTAATATGGAATCTTACAGAGAACCACCGTAGAAAATTCCGTGAATTCTCAAGATTTGTTATTGTTAAACAAAGGAAAGGTCAGATGATGACAGAACGTCCTCCAGCTCTTGGTGGCAGAGCTACAGGAGCTCAGGAAATTCCTTCCTGCCAAGTAGACGTTCTTCAGAAAGATCGACCTGCAGAGAGACGGTCACTTCTCTTTCCTGTTTTCAGGACCTGACCAAAGGCATCCATGACATCAGCAGCTTCTTCGAGCTGAGCCTGACGAAGGCTCAGGTCCAGCAGATCTCTGAGGGGAGCACCTTCATCGCTATGAAGCAGAACTCGGCCAACACGCATGCCGATATGGGAAGCGTCTTCTTCAGAAAAGGTTTGTGAGACGCTTTACGCGACGTGCGTTTATGACAACAGGGGGGGTCCACGGCCCCCGGAGGGGCTGATGAGCGAGGGGGCGCTGCAACCGTCAGCCGGGGGAACGCATGGTTGTCAATTCTAACTGCTGGGCCGAGGGCACGCGGTGCGCACCTGAGACACGTATCGAGCCACTGTTCTGCTCCGATAGCGAGAGAGAGACACAGAGAGAGAGAGAGAGAGAGAGAATGCAAGGACGAGCACAAGATACAATAGAATAGAATTTATTTTGGTTAGACACATGTTGAGAACAACTGATATCATTTTTTTTAGTAACAGATTTTTTTTAATACACTACAGTGTTCATTTTGTCTGTCAATGTTTCTGTAAAAACATCCATGCAGCACAACATGGGACAATCTCATTCTTTAAAATGTAAAAAAACAAACATTTTCAGCTGATTACATACTGAAAATAAAAATATAGTTATGAATCTTTTATTCCATTTCTTCAGAGGTTTACCCCTACATTTACAGACTGAATTATATATTATTTGTACCTGAACAGGTGTAATCGGAGACTGGAAGAACCACTTCACCCCAGAACAAAGTCAAGAGATGGACGAGGCTTTCAACAATCACCTGGCAGGAACCAGACTGGGAGCCAAACTGGACTACCAGCGGTACTGTCTGTAGGAGGCAAGGAGGCAAAAGGGGAAAGAGTGACGGCTCCAAGGTCCAGTGTGTAAAGATTTGGCCCGATGGAGGAGAAAGGACACAAAACATACTTATGAAAGTTATGTTCCATTCATGAGAGATTTATGTTTAACAGCCGCTCATGTCTGATGCTGTTCGCCTGAAGCAGCCAGAGTTTCTCAGATGCCTCTGTTTTTCCACGTTTCACCTAAATGCATCATCATTCAGTCTGACGTGTCCAATCAGTCTCACTCACTGATGTTTGGCGGCGGATTGAAAACAAAACACGGGGTTTCTATTTACCCTTCCTGTCAGACTGTGGGCTATGATGATTGTGTCCCTGTTGTCCTCATTCCCTATGATGATTGTGTCCCTGTTGTCCTCATTCCCTATGATGATTAAGTCCCTGTTGTCCTCATTCCCTATGATGATTGTGTCCCTGTTGTCCTCATTCCCTATGATGATTGTGTCCCTGCCGTCCTCACTGTTTTTGATCACAACTAGAAATAAAATACATTTACTCCTCACTCACTGGATCTCTGATTCCATCTTTGTCTCTGCTGGCACATGTCTTATCTACACATATCCAGGCTACCGAGACACTAGAGGACAAAGACAGAGAAGCTTGCCACTCGGCAGCTTCCTAACTACCTCAGCGATCTCTGCCAGCGAAATGGACGGGCCGTCCCTGAGTCTTCAGACTCTGCCTCCACTATAGAGGGGATGGTTTCTGGGTTCAGGAGCTCCTCAAAAAGTTCTTTCCATCGCCCGACGATAACCTCAGTACGGGTCAACAGTTCTCCGGGCCAGCTGAGCCCTGAGATGGTTTGCCAGAACTTCTTTAGACTTTCCACTGGAAGTCCTGCTCCAGGAACTCTCCAAACTCTTCCCACACCCATGCTTGTGCTTTAGGAACCACCAGGGCTGCAGCCCTTCTGATCGATCGGTACCGGCCTGCTGCTTCGGGAGAGCCCTGGGCTAACCAGGTCCGAAGGGCCTCCTTCTTCAGCTTGACGGCTTCCTTCGCGCTTCTCAGGTTGCCGCCTCGACGGGCACCAATAACCTTGTGGCAACAGCTGCTAGGAACCGCCTCCCCGATGAATGCCTCGAACTTGGCCCACATGGATTCCATGTCCCGACCTCCTACAAGATAACTTTAATAATAATAAATGTGTTATTAAAATCAATTCATTTAAAAATGTATTTCAACATACATGTTTATGTATAACTTGAAAACAATCTAATATGTTTTTTGTTTTATATTATTGTAATAAAAAAAAATCTATATAAAATATATAAATAAAAGATAAATTAATCCATTTAAAAAACAGGTTCATGAAATATGGTGGAAATGAACATTTGTGTTTCTCATTCTTTAGCTCTTAGATTACTCAATAGATTTGCAAATGTCAACAGAATCTTTTATTGTGAAATCAAAACCGGATATTAAGTTACACAGCTCCTTTATTTAGTTGGATTACGAAAAGGCGTACCGGATGTTACGTCTGCTCTGACGCTACTTCGACGGTGGTGTGTCTCGTGAATGAATGACATCATGCAGCTGCTGTCCGTGTCCGTCTGTCATACGTTAACGGTCACCGCTTGTTGCAAACTCTGCCGATGAGCCTCGCGCGGTAAGAGTGTCACGTGTTTCCTGGAGTGTAATGAGTCAGCGTTTGTTTCTGTGTGCTAGCTGAAGGTTAGCATTCAGCAGCTAAAGCTAACGGCTGAAGGAGCCGGGACGGTTGGACAGAGCCCTAGACATTTAGAATGGATCACCGAACTTCTGTAATGAATCTCTGGAGAGTATGTTTGCCTGTTGTGCTCACTCCCCTCCGAACTGTCTGCTTGTGGCATTATTTCAAGTCGACTTAAACCCAATTAGAACTTAGTTGAGGAACTAAATGTGCACAGATGTTGGACATCTGCGAATAAATTGAATGGAATATTCATAATCATGTTTTTATCCATGTATAAGAATCGTTTTTACCATTAGCTTATAATGTATATTATTCAGAGGTGGCGGGTCCTCCTCCATGTTTGTACAGTAGCCTAGAAGGGACAAACTGAACAGGGTCTAGATAAGGACCCTTATCTAGACCCTGTTCTAGAGAAGGGTCTAGAAGGGTCTGAGATGATGTTTGGAAATGTCAAACATCATCTTACCTCATCTCAAGAGTGCCGAGCGGTGAGGTGGAAGACTGGGACGTGCCAGTGGAGGTTGGCCGCCGAAGCGTCACGGGCAGTCGCGAAGGGGCACTCTGGGCCAGTTCTAGACTATGAGGGTCTGACTTGGAGGCGGCCGGTAGTTAACTTTAGCAGGCAGGTGGATGTGGATGGAGAGGAAGGAGCGAAACAACCCGGGGAACGTTCAACACCCTCAAATGGAGTGGGGGACATAAGGGCTAGTATCTGAACACTGGTGCTAACGTCCCCCTCCCCTTGAGGTGCTTCATTCAAGGAAACCCCAAGGAAAGGGGTTTGAAAACCTGCCTTAGCCGCTGGACTCAAGCCCAGGTGGGAGAGGGTTGTACTGCCGGGGGATGGGAGGGAACGATGCCCTCGTTCGTGGGCTCAGAGCCCATTCCTTGGTGCAGTCCCACCTCCACCTTGAACCCATCCGTCACTCCTACTGCTCCACTCACCGCCGTCATGCTGCTCTCATACAGATCCTGGACCACGCTAACATACTTCCTGTCCCTCCAGACCTCCTTATGCAATCCCACAAGTCCTCCCTCTCTGTCCTACGCCTCCTCTAAATCCACAGAAACACAATGCAGCTCCAGTCTAGTACAATATTTTAGTATAGAGTAATCTTTATTGTTAGGATTTGTATTTTATTCTGTTATATTGATCTGTGGGCTCTTTGCTGCTGTAAACCTGCCATTTCCCCCGTCGAGGTTTATCTCATCTCATCTTCTGACCTTCTCTGTCCTTCATCAGCACCCAACCAGGCATTCCACTGACATGGAACAGAAAAGCTGGTATGAAAAACATTTTTCTGTCTTGGTTGTGTAGAATGATGCAGCAGAAGTTTGGCTCTGGAGGTTCCCGTTCTTTCCTCTCAGAGAGGAACGGCCAAGCTTGTGGCGCAATTGCCGCCACCTCCTGCGCCGACTCCTTCCGGTGCCCCCGCTGTGGTGAGCAGGAGCGCTTCAACAGTGTGGCTTCGCTCCGCGCCCGCCTCGCACATCGTCACCCGTACCATTCCCCGGACGAGGTCCCCGGTGGCTTCAGCATCACTGGCAAATTCCCCGCCGCGTTGGCGGCAGCGGTCCCCCGGTGCGACGGGAGCCTTCCGACGCGCCGGTGGCAGCAGAATTCGCAGCGGCCGCCTCACGTACGCTCCCTCAGCGACAGCAGAGACGGCAGTTACCTCCCCGCCTCGGGCTCCGCGAGGAGACGCACCCAGAGCGTCGGGGTGGGGATGAAGGCGGAGGAGGAGGAGGAGGAGGAGGAAGGGATAACAGAAGATGAAGATCAGGGAGAGGAAAAGGAGGAAGAAAGTGAAGAGGGAGATAAAAATGAAGAGGATTTAAAAATGTCAATAAAAAAATTTGACCTCAACCACCATCACGTCCTGTTCCCTCGTCCAGTTGGCCTCGGCCCTCCTTTGGACCCAGACCTGGACCCAGACCAGGATGGGGTTGGTGCGTTCTGGTTTACTCACTTTACTGTTTTATTGAAAAGAATGATCTGTAACTAAAGGAATCCCAACTAAAATGTTGCCTCTTGCACCTTAATCCCCAGAGCACGACCCGTACTCTGGTCTGGAGGCGCCGGTGGCTGTCGTGCGGCGGCGGCTCACCAGCATCCTGCGTGCGGCGGACAGCAGTATGCAGCGCCGGCTGGAGAAAGTGAGCACGGCGCTCGCCCAGACCGACACGGAGCTCCTGTGTGAGCGCGCTCACTCGCAGCACCTGGCACAGGAGAGGCAGGAAGTGGCTGAGAGGGAGCGCTCTCTGAGTCGGCAGGTGGATGTGGCGGTGATGGTGATCGCCGTCTTGAGGGAGAAGCTCAACGCCTCCGAGAACGAGCTGGAGCGGCGAGAGAGGTAAAGAGGCGAGCGGCGGGACTGATTACGTCGTCGCGGTTCCTCCACAGGGTCCGCGGCGAAATCATCCATTAACGGTTTCTTTTCTCCAGGGAGGTGATAACCATTCAGAAGTTTCTGGAGGCGGCGGCTCGACAGGAGACGAGCGGTAAAGTCCGAATCCAGTGCTTCATCGAGAATCTGTTGCGACGTATCGCTCTGGCTGAGAGGCTGGTGGAGTACTACCAGGTTACCGGCAACCACTACCAGGTACAGCAACACACACGGAACACGGCTTTGACCCGAGAACCGGCCCGAAGTAGAATCATTCGGAACTTCTGCTCAGCCCTCCTGCTTCTGTTCTCATCGTCTTATTACTAAAAGCAAAGACTCAGACACACTTGAACCAGAACTCAGTAAAACCAGCAGGTGGGTTGCAAATTTGAGTAAACCCGGACTCAGTTATTCTGAGCTTTTTATCATTGGACCGTTGTCGGTCTTTGGTTCCGAGTGCTTGACCTCTGTCCTTTTTGGCGTCCTCTCCAGCATCAGCAGCCGGCCGGTAACGGAGCTCTCAGAATCACTAAAAGCAGGTGAGTACCCCCCGGTGGGTTCCTGAGAGGATGCACCCCCTAATAACTCAAACGGAGCGAAGGGAGGGTTTTTATCGTTACTCAAGAATTGAACCTTTACTTTATGCGTTGCTCCATTGCAAACAGAGCCAATGCCAAACCTGGAGGCGCTGAAACTTCCTGCCGGGCCACAATGAAGCAAACGGTACAACGCCGATTTGCATTATTTGTCTCGTTTGCTTCCAAATTTTGAATTGGTGAGAGAAAATCTCCTGGCAGCGATGAGATTCGTTCCATGGCCTTGACCTCGGGTGGGTTCTGTTTGAACGCAGCAGTTTGGGTCCAACAGAGTCAGGAGAAGGGAGGCACCTGAATGGACTGGAACCCGAAACAGTCAAAATCAGAAGCCTCTCATGGAGAGATACAAATGTTGGGACTGGTTCACGTTCTCTGCGACCCACTTCCTGTTCCTCTGTCTGTTCTGTCACATTTTCAGGTCAGCAGGAGGTCAGCTCTCCTCCTCTGGCCTCCGTGACCAGAGAACGCACACCTCCTCCCAGTTTGGCTGTCCTCTGTTCTCCAAACCGGTTGGGGATCGAGATCTGGAGCGGGAGCACCGGGAGCGGCTGGCCCAGTCCTCCAGGCTGTTCTGCCGACCGGAACACAGAGGTGACATCTGGAACCAGCAGCGCCGGCGCTCCGCCGGCTACGAGGCGTAGAACTGTAGGGAGAGGGGTCGCCTGCGGGTCAAAGGTGCTGTGAGGTCACGTTTACTTCACTGGCACATTTTACTCCTTCAGTACAACGTAGTTCTGTTCAGCTAGCAGAATGTAGGTCATTTAGTTTTGACTGAACTCTCGAAGCGGAAAGGACAGAAATAACCTCCGAGACACGGAGATGAAGTTTACGTTGACTAGATACGGACGGGTTTGCACAGCCGCGCAAATCTAACAAAACTGTTGCGCTCCTTCCGGTTCCTGCTCAGGATGTTCACACACAAAAGAACTCATAATCCTACCTGAGAGGCGTGAACCGATACTGGAACCGAAACTTTGCGAGTGCAGCATTTGGCTCAATAAAAGACGAAGAGCATCTGGTAGACGGACTCCCTCCTCCGAACCGTTTTAATTCAGCCACGCCTGATTTAGAATCAAAGACGTCACACGAACCATAGTCTGTCGTTCGTGTTTCAAGTTAGCAAAGTGCTAATTCAACGCTAGCTGTGGGCTGGAAGTTGGTAGTTTTCATACGACACTGCTCCCTCCATCTCATTCACACTTCTCTACTAAACCAAGAAGGTCCTCAAGTTTTACTCACCTTTGTAGGATGGGATTTAACACTTGGACTAAAAATTACAAAGAGAAGAGATTACAGGAATAAAGTCACTTTTATTAGAATTAATTTATGAGTAAAGTCATTATTTTATGAGTAAAAACATTATTTTATGAGTAAAGTCATTATTTTATGTATAAAAACATTATTTTATGAGTAAAAACATTATTTTAT
>VRLP01004910.1:0-42918 GCA_009660295.1 Lophius piscatorius | reverse complement strand
GAGATCTTATAATCAATCCTGGTGGAGATGGGAAGCCAGTGAAGGGAATGAAGAACAGGGGTGATGTGTTCGTGTTTACGAACTCTCATCAGGATCCTTGCAGTACTGTTTTGAACATACTGAAGTCTTTGAAGACTTTTTTTCAGGGATCCCGATGAGAAGTGAGTTACAGTAATCCAGTCTGGAGGAGACGAACGCGTGGACCAGCTTTTCAGCATCACTCAAGGTGAGTGAAGAACGGAGTTTGGAAATATTTCTGAGATGATGAAAGGAGATCTTGCAGATGTCTTTGATGTGGGATTCAAAAGTGAGTTGAGGGTCGAATCTTATGCCGAGGTTGGTGACTGATGAAGAGAGGGGAATGTCGTGACCAGAGAAGGTAAAACTGGTTATGGAGGAAGACTGGGTCTGATGTGGGGTGCCAATTAAAATTGCTTCAGTTTTGGAGCTGTTCAACTGTTTTTTCATCCACACCTTTATCTCCTCCAGACAAGCGAAGAGAGTTGACAGGGGAGATGATAATGAAGATGACGATGGAAAGGCTGCTGTGAGTCCAATGGTGTGATGTAGGCGGTGTAGAAGTTGAACCAGCATCTGCTGCCATCCGTTGATCGATTGTGATTCTAAGCAGAACTGTTTCTGTGCTCTTCTTTCTAACTCTAGAGAATACCTCCTTAGAATCCGTACATGACAGAAACAGGAAGTAGTCCGTAATAAACAGTTAATGTTTAGAGTGTTAGTATCATGCTTTTCTGTACGGGTCTCCATCATCACACTCCTCAACTCTGTGTTTCTGGTCCAATCCTTATTTGGTCACAGTGAGTCTCCACAGGGACTCATTATGACCTCACTGTTTACAACTGGACCGTCTGTCTGACCCAAGATCAGCTGGCAGTCTGTGAACCTGATATGTGACTTAAATAGACAGAATGTAAGGATTCAAAGCAAACCAAAGACTTCATGAGCAGCAGTCTGACTGTATTACTACCAGAATGGCTGGCCCGATAGGGATCTGAGCTCAGAACCTGACCCAGACTGTGACTGGAGGAAGAGGACATGAAGGTGACGTCTTGCCTTGATGTAGTCGACAAAGCGACTGCTGAGAGAAGAGTCTCTGTAGCTGAACTGGTCCTTCAGAGCTTCCGTCGGGCTCTCCTCAATCAGACGCACCGAGTCAGAGTTTGGGTCCACTACAAAAAAAAAACATGGACTGTGAGTGTCTCTTCAATAAGTAGTTCACCATGTTTACTGTTCTCCACTTTAACTATTTAATGTGTGAATGTACCAACTATAAAATCTGTTTATGACACATCTTTCTTCTTCTTTGGGCTGTTCCTTTTAGGGGTCTCCACAGTGGATCATCTGGTTCCATCTTGCCCTGTCCTCTGTCAGATCGACCAACAGCATGTCCTCTCTAACAACATCCAAAAACCTCCTCTCTGGTCTTCCCCTTTTTCTCCTGCCTGGCAGCATTATCTCCAGCCACCTTCTACCAATAGATCCACTATCCCTCCTTATAACATGTCCAAACCATCTCAATCTGGCCTCTCTTACTTTGTCTCAAAGATGTCAAACCGGGGTTGTCCCTCTGATGTGCTCCTTTCCAATCCTAGGGTACATCTGAACATCTTCATCTCTGCCACCTCCAGCCATGATGACCCAGTGGGCAAATAAACCTATACACCTGATCTCTTTTGGAAATATACATATTTGTAGGTGAACAGTTGAGTTGCCCCGCCATCGCTTTGAGAGAAATAACCCAGTGAGTGATGTGGAGCCAAGATCAGCACTGACCTGATTACAGTCTATTTAAACTGTGAGTCTGGGGAGCTTCTGGTGGTCCATAGCCCAGATACAGAAACACAGCCGACCACGTAAAAGCTACTAAAGAGGCAGTCAGAGCTCCGAGACCTTTTCTCTCTCAATACAGAAAACGGTTTATGGATCAGATTAGAACTGATGACAGGGCCGAGGAATCACTGAATCAGATTATATATCATATATTCAACATCATTTAACCTGCTGAGGCGTCAATCAAATGTATCCGCTATCTAAAATGATGGCAGGGTCGCAGAATGACCTCAGAGGGAACTGAAGTGTGTGAGCGTACCTGAGAGGGAGCTAAGGTGTTCGTTGGAGTCGTCTTTAACAAGCCCTTCCTCCTCTGTGATGTGACTCATTGGTACGTTGAGACTCAGACTGTCTTCATCCGATGGCTGCAACAAGAGCAACAACACGGTTTAGAGCTGGAACCAATGAAAGGGATACCTGGGCGGAGCTGGATGGATGGAAAACTTCCTGGAGAAATCCGCCTACTAGCTTCATCATCATGCATTCATGATTCTTCAAGTTTACTCTGCTGCTGTTCTCCCACTAACACACTATATAAATACTGTAGCAGACCACTGACTCAGTGTGTGGTATCTGGCTTTTATTTGACCATATTCATGAATTTCTAAGAATCTCATAATTGTTAAATCTTTTAGTTTGGCTGAATTTTAGTATCCCTAACAAAATACATCAGAGTAGGTTGGCTGCATTGTTAAGTGTCTGAACAGGTTTAAATCGGTGTGGTAAAAGAGGCATACATAATAGTCTGGTGGACATGATGACAGGTCAAATATGATGTATGACAGGAAGATCTCGAACCTAGGTCAGAATTTGGCGAGGCGTTCTCTACAAAACTGTGGCCATTATTGCTGCATTCATCCCTTTGATTCCTTTGATGTTCCTTTGGGGGCTAAACTGAGACGATGTCGGTGTCATCTCCGGTGGAAGGCACTGGAGATGACTGGCCACGGGCTAGGTGAGTTTGTTAGAGTTTTTGGTAGATTTAGAGGCTGGAAATAACTCAGACATTAATAGAGAAAGATTTTTACCTAAACCTTGGGTACTGTTGTGTCATGTTCCTTAGATGTTTTATACTGTAGACTCTACATAAATACTGTACGGTGTAGAGGAACTCGAAATAAAGCAACAATGTCTTTTTAATAGAGGAAGAAACTAAGTGGCAAGGATTTGATCCTTGGCGGAGGTTAGAGCTCAATTTTTTCTACAATGTATTGCCCCTGGTGGGATGAAGAAAATGAAGTGAGTTGAATTGTAATGATAAATCTGACTTACAACTACCCCTACCACAATCTCACTTTCAAATTTTTGTACTGTTTCCTGTAAGATAAGAACATCATCCAACCCTGGCATCTGAGCGAAGCAAAGAGAAATACAGTATGTATCATAATCATTCCATTAAGGTACTAGATGCTGATTAATTTCATATTAATCATCTAATTAATAACTTGCTTTTTGTTATATCTTGATAAAGTAATATTATATAGCCTTTTCATATAATGACACCAGTGAGTCATCGTTAGATCAGCCTCTTGTGAACAGTACGGACATGGATTATAATCTATCAACATAGGGTTCCTTAAAAGCCATGGCTTCAATAAATCAGAGACGCAAATCCATTCAGATAGAAGAAGAAGAGGAGACGACAGACTGATTGACGCACTGATCGAGGGATATGAAATACAACAACTATAAAATAATTTAAATGTAAAGACATATACAGCAGAGACCATTAACAACAACACACACACACACTCGGTACCTCAGTAGCTGACAGTCTCTTGTCTCCGTTGTCGCTCCCAACTCCTGAGTCGCTGTCCTGCTTCTTCTGCAGTTCTACGTCTTCCACGCTGCAGAAACACAACACAGGTTACATGACTAATGTGGCTCCAATTTTCAAGAACAAGGGTGATGTTCAGAGCTGTGGCAGCTACAGAGGTATAAAGCTGATGAGTCACACAATAAAGGGGAAAGAGTAGTGGAAGCTAGGTTAAAAATTAGGTGTCATGAGGGAGTCTGGAGTGACGGAGAAGTAAGTTAGAGTGATACAGGATATGTATGAGAGCAGTATGACAGCGGTGAGGTGTGCAGTAAGAGTGAAGGACGGGTTCAAGGTGGAGGTGTGATTGCATCAAGGATCGGCACTGAGCCCATTCTTGTTTTCTATGGTCAAGGACAGGCTGACAGATGAGTTCAGGCAAAAGTCTCCCTGGATTATAATGTTTGCAGATGACATTGCGATCTGTAATGAGAGCAGGGAGCAGGTGGAAGAAAACCTGGAGAGATGGAAGTATGCACTGGAGATAGACAAGACAGAATAAATGTAAATTAATTTAACGAGATATTCCATTGAACTTGTCGGCGTCTGTGTGAGCAACATGTTTCTTGTCTCTCCCACAGACTCTCACTTTGGGTCATCAGTTGACATCAACCCATGACCAAAGAGATGAGTGTGCAGCAACAAGCTAGAATAGTGAGTAAAGGCAAACACATTGAGTTCCTTCAGAGGGGGTAAAAGGAGACTTAACAATGATGATAACTTAGAGACAGCAGGGGACAAGTCTAAATAATAAAAATGCTTCCTTTAATCTGAAATATGACCACACAGACCTAAAACACAGAAAAAGTAGAAATGTAAACATTGACGGGTCCTGTGCCTTCACTGGTCCAGGATCCCTCTTTGGGTCACTATTGGTATCCTTGTTTTATCTGACAGTAGGCTTCGAACAGTATGAGGTAACCAGTCTGTGTTTTATTTGATACTGGTGTGACTGAAGGCGTCATGGTTTCTCCTGCAGTGCTACGGAAGAAAGAGGACAGGCTTACCTGCCGATGGCGATAAGAAATACACAATACCTGCCAGCGGCGGGTCGAGACAGGCTGAGTCTCTCCATGGCGGGCAAGTAAAGGGAGTCCGGCAGCTTCTCATTACGACACGCCTCCATACTTAGATACTTGAAGATGTGAACTTTTCCCTTTATGCAGATCTGAAAAGGAAGAACGTGTAAGTGTGTGTGTGGCTATAAGTGTGTGTGTAACTATAACTGTGTGTCTACCTAAGTGTTAGATTTTGTATCACAATTATTGACAGGAAATAATCACAGTTTCATGGCTTTTACTGTAAATGACAGTTTGGCAGGAAACACTGAGCACAAGAATTTCACAAAGATGTGTCTGATGTTTGAAGCTTGCATGTCGGTGCTGTCCGTGGCATAATCTCAACTTTTACTTCCAGAGGTGTGTCAGGCTTACAAACATTACATCCACACCAATCTTAGAACAACCTGCCTGATTTTGTGAAGGTGCCAAAAAGCTCTGTGATGTCACTGTGTATTCTCCTGTTTCCACCTCCTCATTCTCAGGACAAAACGTTAATTTGCTGCTGAATATATCCACACACTGACAGGCACCATTGTGAACAGATAATCAATGTTATTCACTTGAGTTGTCGGTGATTATAATGATATGGCGGACAGGTGTGTGTATCCTGAGACCAAAATATCTCCCTTGCTTTTAACATTGAATTTCATTGATAATGTAACGGAGCCGGTACGCCGTATGTGCTCGATGTGCCCTTGCATGTGCGTTGGTGCGTGTAAGTGTGTCGGGGTATCTGGAACATTAATAGAAGACCCCAATTTCCTGTGAAGGCGATGCGACTATTGATTGTTAGGTGAAGGTGCGGTTTTTCAAAACTCCATATATCACACACACAAAACTGAAGACGCTCGCGTACAAGTAGCACATCTTGTGCGGTAGAATTAGGCCAAAGTCAGGTGTTTGTGCCAAAAGTCAGGTGTACATTTGTACTTGTAAGACATGCTACAGTTGTCTGTAGCATGTTTTGTGTTTGGAAAACACAAAATATTTGTTTGTCATTCATGTTTTTCATTTTCAAATCACACTGTCTTTGCTCAATCACGTTTTTTTGAACGACACGCATTAACGTGTCGTGCACAGTTTGAACACACACACCCTCAAACATATGTGACTCAAGACGGGAGAAATTTCCTCTTGACATATTTATAACATGTCTCCCAAAATACCGTAGTTTATAGAATTCTTACGGTTTTAACTCGGTGACTATATTTATGGACCTACATGTGTGTAATACCTATAACTGTATGTATGTGTGCATATCTATCTAGGTATGTGTTTATTGCTGTTTGTGTATATATATATGTGTTTATATCTGTATGTGTGTACCTACAATTATATATGTGTATAGCTACGTGTGTTTTTGTGTGTACCTGTGCAGGTGGACTCTGCAGTGGGTTGTTTTCTAGCTGGAGGGACTGGAGTTGTTTCATCTTCCTGTAACAGACTGGGATGGTGGAGACCTTGTTGCAGGAGAAGTCAAACTTCACCAGTGGGAGGAAAGCCAGGTCTGCAGGGGCACACACACACATGAACACACATGGGCATGGTTTTATATTCAAAGATCATTTAACCTCACACATCAACAAGAGCATGTTTTTGAAGGGAAAACGAATTTCATTCCCATTTATATGAGTCTGCAGAGAAGAAGGTTTTTGACGATTTTCTGACATGTTCAACAAGATTTGCTGCCAAAAAGAGAATTAGTCCATGAAATGTATTAATTTATTCAAGGTTCAAACAACAAACCAATGCTACAGAAGTAAAGCTGCACACGGTGGACATGTAATGATGGTTTAGTCTACCACACAGGTATAAACCATTTTAAAAAAGATCTTAAAATAATTTCAAGCTATAATGTGAGATATAAAACAAAAACATTTCTAATAAAAGTTATATATTACTGCTAAATCCACACACAGGCACACACATACTGAATTTCTGTACACATTTCCATGAAATAGACATGGATAAAATTTCTTCTTTTTTAAAAGTAGATAATTTCAAAGAACAAGGGTGTCTTGCAGAGCTGTTGCAACCATCTTGCTTGATGTTGTTGGATGACATTGCGATCTAGAGCTTCTAACTACCTCCACTTTTCCAGGTGAAGAAACAACTGGAGAGGTGGAGGTATGCGCTGGAGAGAAAAAGGATGAAGACAAAATATATGTCTGAATGAAAGGGAGGCAGGTGGAACTGTGTGGCTGCAAGGAGTAGAGGTGGAGAAAGTGCAAAGTGCAAAGTACTTGGGGTCAACTTTTCAGAATAACCGGGAGTGTGGAAAAGAGGTCAAGAGCTGAGTGCAGGGAGAGTGGAGTGGGTGGCGAAGAGGGTCAGCAGTTATTTGTGACAAAAAAGGAGCGGCTGGAGTGAAGGGAAAAGTTTCCAAGATGGTAGTGAGAGCAGCTGTGATGGATGGTTTAGAGATGGTGGCACAGACCAAAAAACAGGAGGAAGAGCTGGGGGGGGCAGAGTTGAAGATGTTCAGATGTTCTTTGGGAGTGAGAAGGATGGACATGATTAGAAACTACCACATCAGAGGGACAGCCCAGGTTAGACAAAGTAAGAGAGACCAGATGTTTGGACATGTGAAAAGGAGGGATGTTGGATCTATTTGTAGAAGGATGCTGGAGAAGGAGCTGCCAGGCAGGAGAAGACCAAACAGGAGGTTTCTGAATGTGGTGAGAGAGCACAAGCAGTTGGTTGGTGTGACAAAGGAAGATGCAGAGAACAAGACAAGTTGGAAACAGATGATCCACTGTGGACACCCCTGAAGGGAACAGCCCAAAGAAGAAGTTTATTTTCAACACTGACCTGAGGCCTCTCTAGTCGGACCAAACCTGATCCAGTCATAAAACAGTACTAAACTCAGTACTTTGTCTGACCATAGTTTAATTGCCATTACAAAAACATATAAAGCAAATGTGTTGACATAAAGAGGACATATACAGAAGTCCATTTTTTTCTGATTCAGACTTTGATGAACCCAAACTGTTAAAGTTTCATTTGAGAAAAGAGCTTCTGCATCATTTATCAGTCAGTCTATGATCTAACAGTCGGGAAAAGGAGGGTTGACTATAGAGCTGCTGACTCACTCAGTGAGAGAGAAAGCAACAGAGATAGGGAACGCTGAACGCCCCATACAGCCTCTCTGCCAAAATGTTAAAATAAACATTTGTAGAGTGAACCACAGTGACCCGTTGATGCTGCTGGAGAAACTCGAGTAGGTCCTCCTACTCAGGTCTGAACACTTACATCCCTGCAAACACTGATAAATTAGTTAAGTTCACCTTCAACTTAACAAACACAGTAAAGCTTTTGTTGCACAAATTGCTGAAAAGGTTAATGCTGGTTCTGATAGAATTGTGTCAGGACACAAAGTAGCATCGCAGAGCTGTTTCGGTGGCGTAAAATACACCTATGGTTTAAAGGTATAGCCTATCAGATTAGTCGGGTTAAATATTCCAGCAGCGTCACCTGAAGGCTGGAAGTTTGACTGGAAATGTTGATACTAAAAAGAGAACAATAAACTGCATTGCAGGATCAGGAGTGGAACCGTCTGTCTATTGGGTTTATTTGTTGACATTTTTGTACATTCTGTGTTACAATAGTTGAAACCAGTTGATGCCATGGTAATGATATAAGGTCAGCAGATACAACCTTCAGATTCCCTCAAGAATTAAGATCCCTGGCATCCTGAAGACCACTGTCTTTGACCATGGTGTGGATCTGGGTTTCCATTATGAATCATATGATGAAGAGTTTCTGCTGACTTAAGATGATTTTGATAATGTAGCATTGTCCCCATAATGAATGAATGGCAGTGATTCTACAAAGCAATCATTTCATTATGTCATAAAAATGTTTTTACTGTTTTTACCGGCATACCTGTTAGTAATGAGGTTCCAATGCCACTGTGGCAGACAAATAATAAAAGAACAAGCTCTCGCCACTGGTAAATGTGTATGACCCTACAAAAATAGGAACATGATGCAGTCATCAAGTAGATTTCTGTTAGATTCCTTCAAAGGAATAAAGCACATTTCTCATCATCTCAGACTAAAGCCTTCAGAAGATCCAGAGGCCAACAATCAGTGGCGAGCAGAAGAAGTGAGTCGGACGTTTGCATGCGGAACAGACAACAGTCCTCATTTCAAAGATGATAAAGACATGCTTCCAATCAACTTTGATAAAAACAAATGTTTCTAGAGAAAACATAACTGTATGACAGCATAAATTGTATGATGAAGATGTACATGGGCTCCAAACTCATTTGGTTAGAGCTGGGAAACTGGCTCTGACCACAGCACAACACTCTGAAATCGGTGTAGAAAACAGAAACATAGCAAACACCGTCGGTCTTTGCGTTTGTCAGGGGGTGTTTGTGTCTGCAGGGGGTGGGGATAATATTTGAATAACATCTCAATAGTTACAAGTGATTATCTGATAACGTTTTAGATAGAAATGCCTATCCATAATCCATTAATTTGGCCTCTTTGTGTCACAGACCTCGTCCATAGCTCTGAGGACTGGATGAGGTATTTGGGTCCTGCTGAGGGTTAAGTATATGCTTGGGGAATGGGACGGGTGTGGCAGCACAAACAGAGGTCTC
The DNA here is from genome assembly GCA_009660295.1 of Lophius piscatorius. NCBI lineage: Eukaryota > Metazoa > Chordata > Actinopteri > Lophiiformes > Lophiidae > Lophius > Lophius piscatorius. The sequence goes on along the minus strand of VRLP01004910.1, from coordinate 33,581 downwards.
TGTGGTCTAAGCTGCACCTCCCCGCCTCTAAATAGAAGGGCTTGATCTATTTCTATCTTTAATTATAAATCAGAAACGAGCCTCACTTTTCAATGACATTCAGCAAAATAACAGCAGAGTTTAAAAAACAGGATGAACCCTGATCTGATCTGTAAGTACTTTTTATACAAGAGCTTGTAATAAATCCTACCAAAAAAGAATGTAAGGGGTAGCTCTGTCTTCATTACATTGTCTCACCATCCTTTAAGGTATAGTCAGAACTGTCTGTAGTAGACGTTAAATGTTGGTTCAAACCTTGAGACGACATCAAGGGACATTATGGGTAAATGTAAACCTCAGTATAAGCACTTTTTATAACCATGAAAAGTCGGGATAGATCCTTCATGTTAACACTCAAAAATTATTTCATGAGGAATTTTCTTATTTGATACCCACATAAGTCGAAGTAAGACCTGGATTGATTTTGGGAAAGGTCGATTGCATATATCAGACATAAAGGGGGACCTTTTCGGGACATAATTTCTCTAACTGTTGGTACGACTTAGTCCAATTGTGGCGCATATGAATCAACAATAGGACAACTATCTTCTATATATCATATTTTAGTTATCCTTTACTCACTTAAGGGAGCTTTTAACAGAAGAATTCTGTTTTTCAGACATAACTTCCTAACTATTGAATCGCTTTATTCTAAATTTGTTGAATATGAGTCAACGCAAGCACATCAATTTTGTAAAACAATATCATATTTTACTCTAGTAGTTAAAATTTTCCTCAGTAGAGATATTTTTATGAATGACACTGTCTTCTGAATATAAAACATAAACATTGGTCCAAATTTGGTGCATAGGAATCAACTCAAGGAGATCACTCATATATATATATATATATATATATATATATATGTAGAAAATTTTACATATCAACACAAATCCACTTTATAATGAGTCAACGCAAGTTGTTAAAAACACTCACCTTCTGGCAGGACGCAGAGAAGGTTACGGCGAACATTTAATTCTCGTAGCGCTTTGAGTCTGCCGATGTGGCGAGGAAGAGCGGTGATCTCATTGCAGCTGATGTCCTGTAAAGGAAAACAGCACCAGTCATTTTCTGATGACTGCAGTGCAGCCTAAGACCAGAGTCATAAACACTGTTCAACTAGTGTCTGATCTATGGGCAGAGTTGGCGTAGGGTTGTGCCTAAAGGTAGAGTTGTATTAGGAATAGATCTGGAGGTAGAGTTGTAGTAGGATTAGGCTTTGAGGTAGACTCGGAGTAGGTCTAGAAGTATATTCAGAGTAGGATTAGGTCTAGAGGTAGGGTTGGATTAAGGTTGCGTCTAGAGAGTTGGAGTAGGTCTACAGGTAGAACCGGAGTAGGATTAGGTCTAAAGTTAGTGTTGGAGTAAGGTTGGCTCAAGCGATTGTGTTTGAGTAGGGTTTGGCCTAGAGGTAGAGTTGATTTAATTCCTTTTACTACCATTCTAGAGCTACTTGGACAACAACCGACCGCTCTTAAATAATCCTGCTTCAAGAAAAAAAACATTGAAAACATGACCTGCATGGTCGAGGTAGCAACGAGTAAAGTGGAGAGCAGCAACACGCACTCTAGAAGAACAGTCCAAATCTCTCACTGGCCTAATTTGCTAAAAATGAATCAACAGACATACAAGTCCCTCAGGGTACTATTGATGGGAGAAAGCGACTGCGAGCATGAATTCTGTCACGACTCCATCATATTGATAAAAATAGAGTCTGAAAATCGAAAACTGCAGCATGAAGTAACTCCCACCAAAGAAGAAGAGTTTCTGCATCTGTTCAGGACAATGAGAGAGTTATGTATCGGCCATGTTTCAAGTTGTTTCCCAGAGAGAGAATACTCATCCATCCAGTCAGTCTAGAAACTATTCTGGATCTAATCCTCATCTTCATTGTTCACATGTCTATAAACTAAAGGTACAGAACAGCCCCTCATGGTGGTTGGCTATCTCACCAGTGACATCTGTTGGACAAGATGGTGCTGGGCAGAGCTGCCCCTCTGCCAAACCAAACTGGTACCCTAAATTGTGGTTACAGTGCCTCCCACTCCTATAGATATACAGTATACAAATTCAGTATTACAAAAAAGTAAGATTAAGCATAACAAACTTTATTACAGAATCTTTTAGCTGCTCTCTCGGCTAAACTGTAGACAAACAAATAGGAGCAACAAACTGCGGTGTGATGTCCACATAGTGAGCAAATAACAGGAAAGAGACGTGAGACGCAGCCTCACCAGCTCCATGAGGCTCTGCAGCTGACCAATACTCTCTGGCAGGCTGACCAGCTTGTTGTTGCTGGCGTTGAGGACCCTCAGTGATAAACCACACAGACAGGCCGGGAGAGAGCCCAGCTGGTTCCGACTGCAGAATAAACATAAACATCAAATGATCAGATGGAGGAAACACTGTTAAACTCTTAGGTCTGATGTAACCGTAAACGATGTGCACTATGCTTTTAAAATAAACTATTTATCCAAACAATAATTTAGCTTTAACTGTTCTCAAGTCTGCAGCAATAAACATCCCAATAGATCTGGGGAACATATTTAACCCGCTCTGAGAAGTTCTTCTGTTTCAGTTCCTGGTTCCAACACCCCCAGTGTCACTACATACCACAACAGTTTGATCCACTAACCTGGTTACATCATCAGTATATCCAACAGGGAATCCAAAATTCTCACATACTTGTGATTCACGCTGTTCTTCTTTGCAACTGGCCCATAACAGTGTTCCAGCTTAATTTTTGCAATTTTTTTTTAATCACGGTGCACAATGTTTTATTTTTATGAAACTCTAGGTTTATGTAACAGCCAAAGCTAGGAGTATGTGCAAAATAGCTCCTCTTAGTGGACGTAGGATGTATTTTGCAGTCATAATCCCTCCCTGAGGTCTTAATCCCATTTTGCCCAGAATTGGGTCCATTGTCTTTCTAACTGTGTCCTAACATTTAACATTAACTTGAAGGTATATCTATCAAATTTGATGCAGCCGTTATCAAAGAGTAGTGAGCAAATGAATCAATTGTTTTGTTTCATGGTGTTACTGTAATATAATGATGTTAAAGTTTGTTTGTTTTTTAATCTGAGGTTACCTGAGGTTTAAGGAGGTGAGGGACTGCAGGGTGATGATGCTGTCTGGGATTGTTCTGATGCAGTTGTGATACAGGTTCAGTATCTCCAACGAAACAAGTTGGCAAAGCTCTGCTGGGACATCGGCCAGTCTGTTCTTTGAAAGGTCTGTAGAGAGAAGAGCGAAACGAGTCGGTAAACCAGATCATAAAACATCTTCTGATGTATGTTGCTTCAACCTATGACATTGTTTCCGACCCAAACCTAATTACAGATAAAAACTATAAAGCATTGGTACAGACATATCAAAAAGTTAAAGTTAAGACCTTTACAAATTAAAGTGAGACCTATTTCATGTCAACATCAGCTGCCATATATATGAAGGAATGTTGAAATGGCATTTTATAGTAAAGTAAATCAATTTATCCACAGAGCTATGTGTAAATAATTGTGTCTTTGTAAATAAACAAGTTAATTTATTAAGCTCAAAAAAATCTTTTTAAAAAGCATGGATGAACTAGCATTATCATGTCTTTCCCCTAACACACCTGAATGTCTGAAATGTGGTCCAACAGGATATTTCACATTGTAGGTTCACAGGAAATTCTGAGTTTGTTAAACCTGAGATAAGGGAAACTCTGGGTTTGTTAACCATGAGATGAGGGAAACTCTGGGTTTATTAAACCTGGGATGAGAAAAACTCTGACTTTGTTAACCCTGAGATGAGGAAAAACTCTGGGTTTCTTCAGGTTTGGTTAAATTCTTGGTCATCTACCATGGTAACTTACTCTGTGAGTAAGTACTCTGCTCAAACGCCCCTATTCCCAGCAACACTCGCAAGCTCAATCCCAGACCAGATGAAATATCTAATATACCCAGAATTATTTGTTCTTAATTTCACGCTGTTTTCTTGCGAGTTAAGTGCCCCTAAATAAAATGTTTTTAAATAAATCATGTTATTATATAATAAAAAAGAAAAGACCCCAATCTTCTGCATTGGACAAGCAATCATCAAAATAAAGTGTGATGTTGTGAGCACTTCGACAGGTAGACCGATTGACACCAATGTTGGGGTGGGTGTGTGAATGATGCGAATGGTTATCACTCTTGATGAGCAGGTGGCTCATTGTTGGGACCACTGTAAGAATTTTAGTATGAATGTTGGCTTGTGTTGTAAAGTGCTTAAAATATGAACTATAAGAAAAACTAGAACTACCCGATTTATATGCACCAAATTTGGACTAAATCATTATATTAGCTAGTGACGGAAATATACAACTGACCTTTCCAAAAATCAGTCTAGTTCTCCTAGGCGCAGCGCTGGTCATTATGATTCTATAATATCCCCAAATTTTCGATAAACTAAATATGTTTATATTGGTAACAATAACACCTACTCGCATATCAGGGAGAGTGTTTAGATCTTTTTTCTACATTAGATTCTTTACTCAATAATTAATATAAATAGTTGAAAATAAAAAGCAACACCTATCACATCGCAGAGTCTCCTGTATATGGTCCAACAGTCCATCAGCAATTTTAGGTCGGAATCAGTGACATCACATCCTGCTGTAGTGAGCAGCAGCTAAACAAGACAGAGAAACGTCAACAGCTCCATATTCTAAAGAGAGTCTTAAAAGACAATGGTTCTGTTAGATGAGCCAGACCAGCTCATTTCCTCCTCAGGCAACAATCATGGAAACATTCTGTTGGATCTGTGAGTTCAGTGTTTACATTCAGACACTTAACACTTCAGAGCTCTCTAAATCCCACAAGTTATTTTTAGTCAACTTTTAGCCTGAAAGATTTCATCATATATTCCTCATCGACTAACATGCAAGTTACAAGAGGAGACTCTACACATCCAACGCCACAACATGTGCCTTATCCACCCATCAGCCATAACATTATAACCACTGACAGTTGGTGTCAGAATCACATTGATTATCTGGTTACCATGGTTACCTGTCAGTGGCTGTGAGTTGATGAAGAAAAGCTTATAGCTTACAGTTTACAGAGCCATCTCAAAAATATTAGACTGGAGATAAGATATAGTAATAATACATAGAAGTTGCAATCTCGTTTAAAGAGTGTACAAAATTGTCATCGGGGGGAATTATATTCAAATAATTCCAAGTAAGTATTAAGTAGTGCTTGAAAGTCTCCATCCCTGAACATGGAGCAGGGTTTCTGCAGGTCTCAAAGCACTGTGTGTACATAATAGCACATTAGAAAATACAAAAAATCTAATTCTAAAATGCAATTGTAGCTTTTAAGTGAATATGGTTGGAGTAACATTAAATTGATATTAACATATTTAAGACCTATCGTTCATATTTAAGACCTCATAGAAAATAACACAGCATACTTTAGTCTTTTTAAGGCCTATAATCAATGTTATACAATTTTATTATATTATTAAATATTCACATATCTTCATGCCAATAATGTCTCTCTCAGACCTCTGGTATGTTTGGTTGGGCTTCACTAAGCTTTAAGGTGAGCCCATTCCAGGGGTGAGCATGAGGAAAAATTTCCTCTAGGTGACTTGTTCCAGCTTGCAGCATCAGAAGGCAGATAAACTGCCAATGCTTGATGGGAACGCCTTCTCTGCTGATCGTGATCCTCAGCTCCTGATCTAGACGACATGTATGCAACCACAATTTACTGCAGATATGTAAGTGTTGAGCTGCACTGTGTGAAATTAGTGAGTCTACGATGCAGAACATTTGAGTTTAATCCCATCTCAGAATGAAGGACTGGGGCTGTAAAGATCAGCCCACAGGATGCACCACAGTATAAGAACTGCAGTCTAGTATCTGCAACATCTGCAGCTGTATTAAATGCACAAAACGCCCCAATAAATTCCAATCAGATCTCCGTCCAGGGCACTCCATAGAAACTGCCCTTTTTAGGGTTTCAAATGATTTAATGATGGCCTCAGATGTGGGTGATCGCTCCATCCTGGTTCTGCTTGATTTAACCACTGCCTTTGACATTATAGGTCATAAATTATGATCAAAAGGCTAAGACAGTGGTAGGGTGAACTAGGGAGTGCACTGGACTGGTTTCCCTCCTACCTTTCAGAAAAGAACTTTTTGGTGTTGGTGTGTTTTGGCTTATTCAGCCCATTATGCTCTGATACAGCTTATCTCTCCTACATTGTACCACAGTCTTCTGTCCTAGGTCATCTTCTATTTTCTTTATATCTGCGACCCTTTGACATACTATCAGTCGATTCAAAAGGGGTATCTTATCACTTCTACGCTGATGATATCCAGCTGCATGTCTCTTTCAGGCCTTATGACCCTAAAAAAGTTCTGCTCCAAAACAATTTTTTGACTGCCATTAAGGACTGATGTACATGCTTCTACCATCTCAGAAATATTGCCAAACGGAAGTCAATACTGTCCAAATCTGAGCTGAAAATGATCATCCATGCCTTTGTGTCCTCTTGCGTGGATTACTGCAACTTTCTTTTCTCCTGTCTTAACGAATCTTCCTTACACAATCTTCAGTTAGTTCAAAATGCAGCTGCAAGGGTGATTACTAGATACATAAAATCGACCTACACCACACCCGTCTTACATTCTTTACATTGGCTTCCGAACAATTTCAGATTTCAGTTCAGAATTTTCCTTCCTACATTTAAAGCTTTAGATGGTCAGGCACTTTAGTATATTTGTGACCTTCATCCCTAAATCCCCAGTAAGTGTCTTCAGTCTTCTGTCAAATCAATTTGTATATTCTTTTTTCCTTTTTTTAATTGGTTGTATGTTTATTGGATTGTTCTGTTTTTCTGTGGAGCACTTTCTGAAATGTTTTCTTTGAAAAGTTCTAGACCAAATAAATGTATTATTATTATTATTATTGTGCGATTATGTAAAACACCAATATATTCGAAATTTTTAATCAAATTAATTGAATGAATACATTTTTTGTTAGCAGTCATTGTATGAGATCATGCACCATCACATGTAGTGAATGCATTAAATGCAGATGTGGCAAACTGTGTATAGCAGCGCTAACTGCGCTGCCATTTGGATTGTGTCTCGGTGCTCCTGTTCAATTCGCACCTATTTAAATAAAGAATAATGCATATATGTGAAACAAGATCGGCCACTTTCTATGCAAATGGTGCTCGTTGCAAAAACGGTGGGTAATTTATGTTACCTAGTTACTATGTCCCTGTCACTGGACGGAGTATATATTTTCTGGTTACCATGGTTACCTGTCAAAGGTTGGGATATATTACCTGGTTATAATGGTTACCTGCTAGTGGATGGGGTGTACTATCTGGTTACCATGGTTACCTGTCAGTGGGTGGGATATATTACCTGGTTACATGTCAGTGAGTAGGATATATTAACTAGTTACTATGTTCCCTGTCAGTGGATAGCGTACATTATCTGGTTAACCTGGTTACTTGTCAATGGATGGGGTATATTGACTGGTTACCATAGTTTCCTGTCAGTGGTTGAGATAAATTGATTACCATGGTTAGGCAGGAGAAACATAATTTCGATTTTTAAGTATGGAAGTACATAAAGGTGAGAATAAAGCAAAGTTTATCTGATTTGGGTAATGTTCATATGCGGTCTTGGATAGGATACATTTGTAATTACCGGCTATGTTACATGACCGGATACGTGCAGATAAGAGTTGAGGTCTTTTGAGTACCTGCATGCACTGAGGACTCAAGACCCGGACCTGGTGCATACATTTGTTTGAATACCATGAGTCGTCTGATAAATATTTTTGTTATTGTGATGGTGATGACTCCTGCATAACTGTGTAAAGGTGTGCACATGCAAAGAGACACATTCAAATTAGAGCAACATGTCAAGCTCAAGACCCGAGACAATAGCCAATTTATTCCTGACCCTCTTGTAAACAGCACAAACACCACGTCCCAGAATACACTGTGATAGCCGGTGCGTCAATTAAGAGCACCAGCGATTTCTCTTCTCCCCATTCCTCTGATGTCAGATATCAGTGTTTATCCGGTCATGCATCCTTAGAACAGATGCTATGGATCCCGGGAGGGGATATGGATGAAAAAAATGTAAATGCTAAAAAATTAACATATTAGTAAGTCGCACGGGGGCTGCCGTCCCATGTCCCCCTTCCAGTTGGGGACTGGCGGTGGGTGCTCCTTCTCAGGCCCCCCACCTACAATTAGAAATGGCAAATTGGAGTCCTGTTAGGCCCTCAATGTGGACTGAGGTCACCATTTTCTGACTGAGAAAATAGAACCTACAAAGGTGGCTTGTATAGGGAAAAGAGCTAGGAACTGCTTCATAATGTAATGGGGCGCTAACATGACCATGGAAATGTTGATAATTAAATAAAGCCTGGACATGATCCAACAAAAACAAAAGAGAATGGATGAGAAGATGTTAGACCACATACCAAATCCCCAGCGCTCAGCACATATATGAAAGAACACTGTAAATAAATGAGTTGATGGCTCAATAAACAGGAATTAGAAATTCACATAAAAGTACTGAAATAAAATAACAATTATTCAGTGTAATAATCAACGTCCTCCTCAAAACAGAACCACCATCTACCAACATGTCGACTCATTTTCAGATGATAAATGTGAAAATTAGACAGTTGATGGGCAATAATAGTTGTGTAATGATTAACAGATACAAACTGCATATCATTTTAAAGATATGAGTGTATCTAATCAGGTGCCCCTTGATCGGTCAAAATGCGTCATGAATCAGTTGATTGCCCTGATCTAATACATATCATATATCCGTTGACGGAAGCTTCTTCGCTAATTCTGCAGTGTCTAGCCTCAACAAGAGACTATGACGAGCAACGTTAGTGTAGCGTTGTTCGATAAAACTTCTAGCATTGATTGTGTGCGCCCCAGATAGGAGGATGAATTGAATTAATTAATTGACCAGTAGTTGTATATCATTTTTGTGAATAAAATCCCACATTGCCGACACTGGTCACAGTGCATCACTTACTCTAAAGTATGAAAGATCCTATGAGGAGTAAAGAAATATGGACAGAATTTTGGCCGTTTGTAAACTTTGTCATACATCAATTAAATCCAGCGACAAATCTCAACACTCACATGAGACCTATGATGGCGACGAGTATGCTAATAGAGTTACAGCTAACACAATCCTTCTCGAACCCTCAGGTCTTCTGCTGGTGGCTCTTTAATTATTCCCAAAGAAAGAACAAAAACCCACGCTGAAGCATCTTTTTCTTACTGTGACCCACATCTGTGGAACAGAAGACCTGAAGATCTGTGGGCTGCAGAGAGTGTTGGAAACTATCTCAATACTTATTTTTTTCGTTTAAACTAAATCTATTTATTTATTTATCTATTACTTTTTCAGTTAATTATTTTTTGTCTACAAATTAGTCCGTTTTCATTATTATTAGTTTTTATTATGATTTCGTGTTTTTTTTTCTATACTTTAGTCAGTTTTTTTTATGATTTCATGTTATATATTTCTATATTTTTATCTGTTTTCATTATTTCACGTTTTATAGTGTCTTTTTGTAGTTTTTAGTTCTTACTAATTCCATTATTTATTTATGATGCATCTTGATGATGTTACAGTTCTGCTTCACAAGAAACTGGTTGTTATTGAATAGACATTTAACGCATCATGCGGTATATCTCAATGAAGTGTCCTTCTGACAGCAGTGTAAGCGAGCTCTCATGTCTATGTCAACAGTTAACATTTCGTTGATTCGATTTGTTGTTCACACTTTAGCATTATCAAAATTGCTAATAACGGACATGGTGTTTCAAATTCAGACTGCCCGGCCTAAAACCGGACGGATGGCCCCCCTACTATATCTTGGTTTGGATGCCCTCACTAGCAGTTTGTTTATGAGAGACTGGAATTCAGGTAGGGGGAGACGATTTATTCAGAGTGAAGGATTGAAGGAGCGTCACGGCTCAAAGGTTAGAGAATATGTTTCGTTCATTTTGAGACTGTGGCGGGCCGCCACCGTAGAATTAAGTATTGGGAAATACTGAAAACATACACGTTGTAATGTAATGTACTGTATGTGGGTCAGTGGTGGGGGTCCTTATGTCCTTTTAGATTGTGATTATGATGTTGGCAGTAGGTTATCAGTTAGAGGAACCCCCTCCTCTAATCCTGTCTGACATCTCTTTCTCTCTTCCTCTGCTGTGTTTCCTGATTCCATCATATATTATAAAGGGGAATTACACTGTGTTTTTAATGACTTATTTTGAAATTTGGAGGGCCTCCTATTTTAACTGAGGGTATAAATAGACCGATACGTGGTTCTTTTTGTGGTTCTACTTCCATAGCCGTTCAATCGATTCTACCTCAAAGATTATGCCAGTCAATCAGAAATTCAGGCCAATCTGGTCCTTTTTCCTCCTGCTACCCACAGGATCTCCACCCATCTCCCATAGCTCTCACAGGAATTTCAAAGGTAGCTGCTGAGCAGTTAGTACGATGGCTAAAGGGTAGCAAAGCTGCTCAGCACAGACAAGCACTGCTCATTGTTACGCCTTCCAGTCTCAGAAGACATTAAATCTAAGTGGATACATACATTTTTTTTTTTGATGGAAATGCCAAAGGCTCCTAGATTTCTTTTTTTGTCTGGAGCCCTGATGATGATGAACAAATTTTGGTATCTGAAGCTTTTATTGGTAAGTTTTAATCTTGCTAACCTGCGTGTATGTTGAAGGACACACCGTGAATTCCACTGGAAAATAGCTCCCCACGGGTGACTAAGTATCTCACCTTACATTATGTCTTTCTTTTGTTTACCCTCTCTGGCTTTAATCAATTAAACTTTGTTTTTATAGCACTTTTCATATATAAAAAACAAATACATACATACAAGTGCTTTACATGATAAAAATAAAAAAAATACTGGTTAAAATTTTGAAAATTCCCAATCGGAAGATCAGAAAAATTGAAAAATTAAACATTGAATAATAATGATAACTGATAATAATAAAAACGGATTTTTAGTTTTTACCATATTTGGTCATATCATGTGTTTGTATTCTATTTTTTGTTGAAGAAAGGTGTTTAGACCATTCAGTCTCCTCCAAGGTTACTACTGCTCTTCTTGCTGTGTGTGAGCAGGTTCAGACATGTACGTTTAGTCTTAGCAGAAAAACAGTATCTGATACGAATCAGGCCCGCAGCAGCTGATGACGTTCAGCAGGATAGGAGGAACATCCAAGATGTATTTGTATAATTATCATATTTGTACTATAATGTATCCCTCTGCGTGATCAATAAATGCAATAAAATTCTGAATGTGTATTAATTTCACTTTAATTGAAATTTTTCAATTAAAGTGAAATCTAAAAGAATTGATAACATTTCTTTTTAAACTTTTATGTCTAAGTTTTATCATTTTTAATTCAGTTACAGGCCACGATAAGAAAGAATCTTATCGTTTAGAAAAGGATTTCTGTAAGAAAATTGGGAGAGCCGGAAAAAGGTACAGCAGCTGTGGAAAGAAAATAATTTTCATTTAATTGATCCTTCTAATCATTGAAATAGGGAGTGATCTCCAAAACTGAACATTGGCCAGTAGTCTGGCAAGAAGAGGGGGATGGTTGGCTTTGAAAAGAGAGTAATAATCCATCGTAATCTGGATCCCAAGATAAGTGAATGAAAGCATGAAATATTAAATGGTAAGTATTGTATCAGGAGGAGATCCTTCAACCCAACAGGTATCAACTCACTCTTGTTCCAGTTAATTGTGTAGCCAAAAAACAAATGTGTTTTAACTTAAATAGTAGGGAGACTAAATTAAGGTCTTGTTACAAACGGTAAAATATCATCTGCATATAGGGAGATTTGATCAGATCAGATGTGTCAGCTATGTTGAAGCCGTGGATATTTAAGTCTGTACGAATTGACTGCCCCATTCAAATAAGAGGGGTGAGAGGGACATCCCTGTCTTGTACCCCTAGATAGACTACGACAGGGGGATAACATACCCTTTGTCAGTATTTTGGCCCCTTGGATCTTTATTCATGGGGGGCTGCAGCCTATCCCAGCTGGCATCAGGCAAGAGGCGGGGTACACCCCACCCAGTCGAGTCACCAGTTCATCGCAGGGCCGACACATAGACATATAGCCACTCCCACAGGCAATTTTAGTGTCAGCAATTCAACTATATTGCATGTTTTTTTAGACTGCGGGAGGAATTCCTCTCCGGTGTTCCCAGAGAGAACCCACGCAGACACAAAGAGAACAAGCAACTCCGCAGAGAAAGGCAGGCAGAGGTGGATTTGTGCCCGGTACCTTCTTGCTTTGAGGCAGCTGCGCTAATCACTGTGCCACTTTGATCTTTACAAAAAAGTTAAGTCAAAGCTGAATATGTATCTCCCAAATTATACAATCAAATATAATCACCAACGTCGGATGTATTGATATGAATAGTGACATGACAAAAAGTCACACTCACGATGCATGATAATTGAAATTTAACGCAGTTCAAAATGGATAAATAATAATAACAATAATAATATTAGATTGGAGTAGGGTATACATTTCAGCAATCAAATAAATGAAGCAAAGGTGGTTACCTATGTTGCCCGGGCTTACTTTTGAGGAAATAAAAAATTATTCAGAATTCCATTTCTGTCGTTCGCCTGCACCTCATTGGTATAGATTCATAAATATTTCCCACATACACCCATGGACTACTGAACTTCTCTGATATACTGTCCAATTCCCTGCTGTTAAAACTCACCTACTGTGCCTCTCTCAAGGGAGCTGGTCTCCCCTGTTGCCCCCTCACTCTTAAAATAGTAGCGTTAATTTAACATAATTATCATTACAAATTAATCGTCTAACGTTTTTTTATGAATCAACTTTCTCCAAGGGATGCTGAATACAATTTAACTTTAGCAACATTCACAGCGAGAAGACCAACCGCTGACATCATTAGTATGGAGGCCACTAGTACAACATAAAGAAGGAGGACTCTTTACAGGATTCAGCAAATTATAGCTAGCAATACGGACAACATCAAATATCACATTATTTTTGACCAAATACCTCGATATGGTGGACATGGGTGAATATCCGATTTCAATGTGGGACACCAAGAAGGGTAATCTTATAGCATAAACATTATTTACTATTCCCTCTATAACATCTATTTGATGTTGCCATAAAAACGTCAACAAATTTCTCAGTCAAAAAACTTTCAAATTTCTCGCCAAAACCGAAATTTTTCAAGATAGCATACACTTTTTAATTCTGCTTTGCCGAAAACTGAAAGTTACAGAACAGACATTGAATGCATCATGCAACGTATGTCAATGCAGATGTAGCTGCTTACATCTTCGTTAGGGAGCTCTCCTGCTGATGATGCAAACGGTAAACATTTGTTTGATTTGATTTGTTGTTCACAACTAAGCATTATCAGAGTCGCAGGTGGCTTTTCACAAATTAAACAAGTAGGAAATTAGTGGTAAAAACTGAATGTATTGTATATTTGCTTATGGATGGTCCCCACTGGTGACTGGCAGACGAAAAATTTTGCAAAATGTCAATTTTAATAACTATCTGGAGCCCTGAATTATAGACACGAGCATGATATGGACCTCGTGTACTGTCACAGCTTTCGGTGTGGACACATTCAATTATATTGTATTAATATAAGTTTCATCACTCTATGTGGTTGGTGGATGTTTTAATTGTAATCCAGCAGGAGAGACTGCAGATTATAAGTAGCCTTAGTTGAATCATAACAGCATCCGGTTTAAAGAGTCATTATGAAGTTTGAAAGTGTTAGAAATTGACTCAACATTTTCATTAATACAGAAAACCAGCTCATCCATGATATAATTATGCAAATTAATGCTAATAATGCAATTTGCATTAATCGTGCAAGTTATAATCCTGTAGTAAGTGTATGGTGGGACCCAGACAGTACAATACGGCTCTAAAATAACACCACAGCCTTCATCTGCTTCTGAGTGTGTTTGTTTGTACGTGTGTGTGGTTTGTGTATATGTGTGTGTGTGTGGGTGTGTGTGTGGGTGTGTGTGTGTTCGTGCGTGTGGCCTACATTTGAGGAGATGAGATTTTGAGACAGGCTCAGATAGTGAAACGCTGCAGCTTAATTTGCTGCCATTAAAATCTGTTTATTGTCCACTTTATAGTTTGGCTAAAGAACTGCTCTATTTGAAAATGTAACAATACATAACTTTGAATTTTCCATAAAAACAGTTTGATTGTTTTGTTTGGTGAAGCTCATTACCTCCGGCAAGGAGGTCCTGTTGTCACAAAAACAGATGTAGTGATAAATTCAGTAGAGGTCCGGTCTGAGGTACGATCCATTACATTTTTGAGGTGATGCGGATCTTCATCTGGATTCTTAAGTATTCTTGAAAATCCTCGGATGACAATATAATTCATCATCAGATCTAGCACACCTAAAAATCTAATACGGATCCCCATAATATTCCATATAGGAGACAACCTGATCCATCAGACCACACCACCTATGTCCATTACTCCATTGTCCAGTTTTGATGATGATGGGTCAATACAGCTTCACCTACTGCCTAATATACAGTATCCTACCTAATGATCAGTGTCCATGGTAATAAGATAATCAATATTATTCACTTCATCGATCAGTGGTTATAATGTTATGACAGATGTGTATATGTGCTGAATTCAACCAACTCTTCAACAATACATTCCACATAAAAGGTGTTAATGACGTCAGGAATTCAAGTGAGGAAAAGATTTTGGTGAGTAAAAATGTGTGGAGTCAGGAATGAAAAAGTTCTTCAAAGATTCTGCTGCAACTGACGTCAGAAATCTGGGAGCAAAGTGCAGCATATTTCTGATTTTCTGGTAGTTTATGTAATAGAATGACGATGGAGCGTGAGAGAAAGGGCAGTCAGAACCAGAACAGGCGGTGGATGGAGCTGTTAGTAGACCAGGAGAGTTATTTTTACAGTGAGTGCAGTTTTCCCCAGTGTTTCAGTCTGAGGTTCTGTCCTTTGTCAGAACCACAGGAAAACGGAAAACACTGAGAGAGTTTTTATAATTGATGTTCTGAGTTCTGCCTGTGTGCAGATTAATGTGGTGGAATCAAACAGACTTTTGTTGGAGTTAATTTTGCTGAGGCAGACAAACATTCTGTGTGATCAAATATTTAGTATTTATGTGTTTGTCTGAGTAGATTAGCCGTTTTTTTGTTTTTTTTTGGTGAAAGCTCATCCCCTGCTGTTTGACCATCTGGGTAAATATAAAAGAACAGGGTTATTAAACCTAAAGTAACCATGGCAAAATAACTGTCACAAACCATTTAAATGCCAATAAAAGTTTCTTTAACAGATTTATCACTGATTCTTAGCTCACAAAATGTTCATTTTCAGCCTGTTTTTGGTTACTAAATGTTCAAATATACATAACATGTCCTGTATTTAAGATAAGATAATGTAAGATAATTTCAACTAGTATTTCATTAAAATCAGTTATGGTAACGTATTTTCAAAAATTTGATATAAAAGTGTTGGTGTTGTAAAACTTCATAAGCAAAGTTACAATTTTGACATATGTTAAACAATTGCAAATAAAAAAAGAAAGAAAAAGACCCGCTATTCTTGCCACATTATGCATTTTTATCAAAGAAAATTTATATAAAAGTACATTCTCTAGTTATAGTTATAAGTTATATTTTCTCCAATGTGGTGAAAACAATGTAAAAAATAGAGGTTTAAAATACTATTTCAGAAGTAGGTTAAATTATTTTAATTATTTTACATCCCCGAAAAGTCGGATATTACGGAATATTCATCGTAACCACTGCTCTACCCCTGCATCTTTACTCGATTCTTTTTTTCTTTTCTTTTTTACAAAAAAACCTGTTTTTTGGATATAACTCATTTAATTTGAGTAGTTCAATCAAGAGGATTGCTTGTACAACGTAGGGGATTGGGGGCTTTTCAGGGACATACCCTTGCTGTAAGGGACGACAGCATAGGATTAGTTTTCATTTAAGGGGAAACAGGTCTGTAAACCCACCTACTGTGTTTATATATAAAACAGATTATTACAGTTTGCTGTAGCTGTAAAGTCCAGCAGGGTGAGGATCCCCTTGATTTCCCTGACAGGAAAAGATCCAAGCTGGTGCCTCCTGAAAACAATGAAGTGGGAAGTCGTCACGTCCTGCCTCAGCACTGGTGAGAAGGCCAGCACCTCTGGAGTTCTACTCCACCTCACATGCAGAAAGAATCTCAGCCACCAATGTGAGTGGGTTAGCTTTTGCTCCACCAGCTTTCAGCGCTCATTTGTGCTGACAGACCTCTAGAGACACACCAAAACCGTTTTGGACCTCAGATTCTACAAGAACTCTGAAAGATGTTACCTACAGGTACCTTAACTCCTGTAAGGTCAGGTTCCATTGATCCATTGCACAGATGGTTACTTTGGTCATATCATCAACTTCACCTCTTTTGGATAATCCTCAATGTCTTGCACATAATGTGACAGGAAGGAAGACTAATCAGACCAGACTAACTTCCTCCATTGCTCCATGGCCCAGTTCTAATAGTGACGGTTCCATTGTAGGAGCTTCCAGCAGTGGACAGTGGTCAGAGGACACTCTCACCAGACTGGGGCTCTGGAGCCCCATGGACAGCAGACTGTGATGTCACTGTGTGTAATTTGTGCTACGGTAGATCTCTGTGTGATCAAACAACACAGGCTAGCCGTCACTTCCCACAAACATCAATGAGCCTGGTGGTCCTTCCTTCTAACCACTGCAGACCAAGGAAACCTAATAAGACCTGTAGTTCACAATCTGGTCCCTTTCAAAGTCTCTCAGATCCTCATCAACATCAACTTCAGGTCAAAAAAAGGGAGTGGTTATTATGTAATGGCAGATTGGTGTTTGGTGACAAAGAGGGTGGGGGGATGAGAAGCGTGGGAGGACCAGATGGCAGTATGGAATCTATTTATATTTGACTGGGAAGAATGGAGGTCAGACAGAATGAAAATATCCTGCAGATGGTTAGAATGTGGAAGAAATCGTGTATGTAATGTAATCTTATGTAATCACACACACACACACACACACACACACACTCACACACTCACACACACACACACACACACTGAGAATGGTGATATTGCCAAAGTCTGTATGTCCACTGAAAACTGCTAAACACTACAGGAATGCCTCCTGTGAGCGCCTAGAGTTTGAGCGTGGGCTGCTACTGAACACGGAGACCCGACAGGAAGTCACTTTCCTACACAGTACACTGTAAAAAGAATTCCATGTAATTTACGGTAAAATACAGGCAGCAGTGGTTGCAGTGGCCAGAATTTCAACGTAAAAATACAATACAAATATACACTTATTTTTAACGTTTCTATTCTGTACAAATATTAAAGGGTTTTATTTATTGTAAATTTTAATGTATATACTACCGAAATTTGTAATTTAGACAGGATAATCTTTTAACGGTAATTACTCGCCAATGAAATTATTTTATTTTTCTGTTATTGCTCTATCACTTTATCAAGTTTATTTTCAGTTTAAAATTGGTTTTACAACATATTCTGATTGTAAAAAATACATTTATCTACTGTTTTGAATTTTACTTTTGCCATGAGAGTTTTTTAACCATAATTTGAACGTACACTCATAGCTGTGCACAGAAAAAAGATGTTAAAATGTTGCTTGAGTTTGAAATGTATTCAATATATTATACCTTATCATTTATGTTATAGTCCAAATTAATGTCACATATTGTTGTTAAATGTACGGTCTTTGTAAACAGGTTCACAGTGTATCTTTAGTTCCGTGGTATTTTACCGTAATGTGTTCTACAGGGTCACTGGATATTTAAAGGTATAATTCTGGCTGGCAACCAAAGCTACCAGTATTTTACCATAAATTAAACAAAAAACTCTTACAGTGTTGGAGGGGGAAATAATAATAATACAGACTGCTTTCAGTATTTCTGCATTATCCTTCCATTATTCAACCAGCAGCAGCCATACCCGTGAAAAACCAAAAACTGTTGCGATTTTAACAAACTACTAGAAGTTGGCAGGTCCGGAAACCACGTAAGAACCTTCTGTTGAGCCCATCCATGGCCAGGTTTGGAGAAAACACAAACATACCCACACACAGTTTGGCATTGACTCTTGATACCACTATGAAGCAGGGATAGCAGATTAACTGGTTGTTTCAGTTTCTCTCTGGGATTCCGCTGATGCGTGAACTGCTGACTCAGCAGAATGAGGTCTAGAACTGCTCTGGTGGATCTGGTGTTGGGATTTGATGGGATTCAAAATAAAGGACCTTTGGAACCTTGCCTCATCTTTCTGCTCCATGACACAGCTAAACAACCAGATAAAAAATTATTTTTCTTTCTTTCTTTTTTTAAATTAGCTTATCCTCAAGATGCTCACAGTTTTATTGCACTAATAGAGGCCCAAGAAAACAAACTAAATAGGAAAGAGGAGAAGGGAAGGCAAGGCAAGGCAAGGCAAGGGAAGGGTAGGCAAGGCAAGGGAAGGGAAGGGAAGGGAAGGCAAGGGAAGGGAAGCGAAGCGAAGGGAAGGGAAGGGAAGAGAAGGGAAGGGAAGGGAAGGGAAGGGATGGGAAAAAAGAAGAGTGGGGGAAAAAAAAGAAAAGAAGAGAAGAACTTTATTGTCATTGTTGCAAAACATGAAAGGCAGTTTAGCAGCTCTCGGTTTGGCTCTTGACAGAGTGAAAAATAAGAGAACCACACAAGGGAATAGCAAAGAAGGAATACTTCAAGATAGTTGCACTGAATGTACCCTATTGCACTTGGTGCATTATTCATACAAAAATAGATTAATACATTTTTTTAAAAGTCAGTATGTTCACTATTGCACTTAGGAAAATTTAATCTGTGTATGGTGTGAACAGTTGTGACCAATAAGTGTTCTTGGTTCCTAGTGAGTGAGAGTAAGTGGGATGGTGAGGGCAGGCATTTAACAGCTTGTGGATAGAAGCTGTTTTTCAGTATGTTTATTTTTCGTCCTGAGTGCCTGGTATCTCTTTCCAGAGGGGAGGAGTTGAGGACAGGTGATGACCAGGGTGAGTTGGGTCCTTAATAATACAGCTGGCTTTCCGCTGGGGACGGCCAGTGTAGATGTCTCTGAGGGGGGGCTATGTGGTCCCAATCAACCGCTCTGCCGCCATCACAACCCACTGCAGGTCCTTCCTGTCCTCTGTCGCATAGCTGGTGAAGCACACTGTGAGGTAGTTGGTCAGGAGGCTCTATATGGTGGACCGATAGACGTTTATCAGCAGATGTTGAGGGAGGCAAGTCTGTTTCAGCTTCCTACGTAAATACGGGCTCTGTCTGGCTTTATCCAACTGATGTGTTCCTGGACCAGGTGAGGTCAGCCGAGATGTGGATTCCCAAGAAACTTAAACCCTCTCTACCTCCTCTCCATGTACTGTAGGTAAAGGGTGGATAGCTCAGTGTATTTGGATCTCCTGGGGTCATCTATCATTTCCTTAGTTTTAGCTGTTTTCCGGTCCAGGTTATTGACGTGACACCATTCCGTCAGATGGCGGCACGTTGGCGCAATGGTTAGAGCTGTTGCCTCACAGCAAGAGGGTAGAGAGTACGAACCCACCTCTGCATTTCTGTGCGGTATTTGCTTGTTCCCCGTGTGTCTGCGTGGGTTCTCTCCGGGAACTCCGACTTGTCACACAGTCCAAAAACATACAATATAGGTGAATTGGTGACAATTCACCTTTATCCGTAGGAGTGTGTGTAAGTGTGAGTGTTTTTTTGTCTTTATGTGTCGGCCCTGCGATGAACCGGGGACTCACCCTGGGTGTACCCCGCCTCTCGCTCCATGTCAGATGGGATAGGCTAGAGCCCCCCGCGACCCCTGAACAGGATAAGCGGTTGATAATGATTGAATGATTCCGTCAGATGCTGAACCTCCTCCCTCTATGCTGACTCATTGTTATCTGTGATCATTCCTACTATGGCTGTGACATTAACAAATTCAGGCAACGCACTGTATTCTTTTTAGGTACTGGAACAATGGTGGCTGACTTAAGGCAGGTGGGGAAAACAGACTGTTGAAGTGAGAGGTTGAAGATGGTGGTGAATACCTCTACCAACTTGTCCATGCATGCCCTAAGTACCCGTCCGGTGTCTCCAACTGGACCAGCTGCTTTCCTTGTGTTGACCTGGTGCAGCTGGATGGTCGTCCGTCCCTGGTAGTGCAGGTTAGTTGCCATTTTTATTCTTTGGTCAAAGCGGGCAAAGAACTGGAGTGTCCGGTTCATAGCTCGTCAATTTTGTTGTTGAGTGACCGGGAGTAGGCAAGAACAAGACTCGGGATGGCTGGCTTGTAGGGATTAGCCTTTAGCTTAGCCCTTAGCCTATCTCTTACCCCTGTTCTGCTTTCTGTGCCTCTGCCATCTGCACCAAATCAGCAGAGGCTTGGTGATCATTCCCTATATAAATATATATATATAAATATATATATTAAAGATTTTCTTGGCTGATCACCGATTTTTATAATGTCTGATCAGCTGACACCGATTTTAGATGATTCTGATTTTTGATTATTATTTTTTTATAAATCATAATGAATGATGTCTTTAAAGTGCTCTTATTTTGAAGATATACAGTGGAAGTGACAAGGCTGGTTGGCCTTGTGTCATGTGTCTGTATTCTGACCTGTTGAAATTAATTTACCCTCTGTTCTTAAACCAATTGTTTGACATTTCGAAGTGAATATAAAACTTTGGAAGCCTCGTTCAGTTAATTGTATGTTTTGTAATGGCTTTGTTCAAGGACTTCAGGCTCTGGCTCTGAGCTCCCGCTAGCTTTAGCCGCTCTGCTAGCTTTAACCGCTCTGCTATCTTTAGCCGCTCTGCTATCTTAAGCCGATCTGCTATCTTTAGCTTCTAAACTTGCTATTTTCCTCGGGTGATTCAATTTGAAGTGTGTGATTGAGTTTGTTGTGCCGAAGGTTTCCTCGGTTGGTCTGCCACAGCTTCTTTTGTCCTTTTGTTTTAAAACTATCAATTACAGCATATATGCATACATACAGCTGGCTGGTACATGGCTTTGAGCTCCGGCTAGCTTTTGCCGCTCTGCTAATGTTAGCTTCTTAACTTGCTATGATTCTGGGGGTGATTAAATCTGAAGTTTGTGATAAGTTTGTTGTGCTGATTTTTTCTGGCATTGAAAAGATGCCTTATTATGTCCTTACATGTGTTAGAAATTGCGAGCTTTTTGTTTTCTGGTCTACTTGTGAGATGTTTGGAGCCACGGTAGCTCATACTTAGTTTGCGTGCAACCGGCCTAAAGTGAGACCGCTGAGCCGATTGCATTAAACTAGGCCTCCTGGCGCCGATCGGTGCACGTCTAATA
This sequence comes from Lophius piscatorius, assembly GCA_009660295.1. Lineage (NCBI taxonomy): Eukaryota > Metazoa > Chordata > Actinopteri > Lophiiformes > Lophiidae > Lophius > Lophius piscatorius. The sequence continues at coordinate 12,071 of VRLP01004910.1, read as the reverse complement.
TATATTTAAATATATAGCAATTTGATATTTTATTTTTTTAATTTCCATCATCATATATTTATTTGTAATCCACAGATTAGTAAACAAAGTGCATGGACCTATGCAACATGACTTCATCAACACAGATGTCTCCAGCGGTTTACCAGTATGCAGCACTGCTATGTTATTAATAATTCAGAGACCTGGTCAGAGCCAGAGGTTCTTACTGTCACAGACCTCAATCATATAAAGTATCAATGAGACTGACAGACTTCGAAAACATTAACACTCAGTAACAGACAGGACAGGTCAACTGGTGTGAACCTAACACACCACTGGAAACCAGGAAACACCCAGTAAAAGGATAACTCTACTGATGATCATGATCCACCACTGGAAACCAGTAACACCGAGTAATAGAAAGGACAGGTTAACTACTAAATACCTGACTCTTCACTGGAAACTAGAAAACTCCCAGTAACAGATAGCAAATTTTAACTGGTGTGAACATGACTCACCACTGGAAACATGTAACACTCAGTAACAAATTGAATGTGACCCTCCACTGTAAAACAACAACACCCAGTAACAGGACAGGTCATATGGTGTAAACCTGACCCAACCACTGGAATTAAGTAACAGACAGCAAATGTTAACTGGTGTGAACATTACTCACCACTGGAAACATGTAACACTCAGTAACAAATTGAATGTGACCCTCCACTGGAAAACAACAACACCCAGTAACAGGACAGGTCATCTGGTGTGAACCTGACCCAACCACTGGAATTAAGTAACAGACAGCGAATGTTAACTGGTGTGAACATTAATCACCACTGGAAACATGTAACACTCGGTAACAAATTGAATGTGACCCTCCACTGGAAACCAACAACACCCAGTAACAGGACAGGTCGACCGATGTGAACCTGGCCCATCACTGTAAACCAGTAACAGGTCAGGACAGGTTAACTGGTGTGGACGTTACCCTCCACTGGACGCCAGTAACACCCAGTGGTCCCCGATAGAGCAGCATCTTTATGAAACACAGTAAACAACCTTCTGACGTCACACGGTTAACGGAAATGCCAATGTGTGGTCTCGAGCGCCTTACCTGCCTCCACCGTGTCCGTCAGGTCGTGGTTGGTGGCGGTCCGCGGAAAGTCCTTCAGTTTCCGGCAGCTGAGGTTGAGGACGCCACTGGCCGCCGCCTCCTCCAGCGCCCGCTCTAAGCCTCGGTTTACCGGCAGGCTGTGAGTCTGGACCGTCGGAGAGCAACCGAGCTGTGAGAGAGGATGACGAGCCGTTTCCGGTCCCACCGCCGCCATACTGTTCCCCTCTCCGGTTAGACACTGGACAGAGAGCGCGCGGGCTGAGTTAAGGTTCAAGCCACCAAACTGGACACAGACCAGACGTAACGCGCAAAAGCAGCTTCCTTCACCGCGCCTCTGTCTGCTCGGCACGCGGAACGTTAGACATCCGGTGGACACCTTTCAAAATAAAGCATCAGCTAGAAAATGAAAAGACTATCTTTAACAAAACAAACGGTTTAAAAATATTTACATATGTAAAATCTATTTGGCTCTCATGCACTCAGCAACTCTCTCAAGTAGATGAAAATATAAGTGTAATAACCCTAAATACAAGAATAGGCAAAATCAGATAAGATTTTTAATATCAAACTATAAACGTAATTTAAAAAATGAGTTCTATGTGGTACCGAATCACAGTTGCTCATTATTTTGTTATTAAAAATATGTTTGATGATGCCATCTTCTCGTAGATTTTTAATTAATTTGTAATTAACTTACTAAATAAACAAATATATAGATATTTACTTAAATATTTGCTAGTGCCATAGTAGAGTAACTAAGAAACTCTGTGTATAGTAATAATATTTCTACAAATAATAACACGTTCATCATTTATGATGCGAGCAGTGAGCCTACAGGACTCGACAATAAACAAAAAACATATCAACAATGACGCTTATCAAAGATCAAAAATGTCTCCTATTTCCTTTAAAATCTATTTCAAAGAAAAATAATTACTTTTATTTTTTTGTAGGAAAAAAATCACATTATTTCCGTTTTTGCATTTCATTTACTTGATGCTCCCGCACAACAGCGAAGGGGAGGGAGAAGGCGCCACCTGCTGGGAACAGTCTAAAGCGAAGGAATCAGACAGTTCCTTAAAGAGTTCGGCTCCTCACAGAGTTCCATAACAACTGGATGACGTCACTAGGACGTCTCACGTCTGCTATAGAGTTCTACCCCAACGATCCCTAAATCCTGCTCCTCTTAAAGGTCCTTACATCCTCTTTTTCAGTCAGATAACAGATGACACAAACAGGACCACAACCTTGTATCAGTTTTTTTACTTTCTCGATTAAGTTTACTCGTACCATTCTTCTGTAATTTATTTTATTTAATTCTATCCACCTGTGTTCTTAATCAATTTTTTCCAAAACCTTTTCTCTCCAGGGACAAATTATTCAAGAATTTTTGGAAATTAAAACATTTCGTCATGTATGCAGAATGTATTACCATTATTATGAAAAGTTAAGATGAGATAAAACATAAAAAATAATATTATAATATTATATTTTACGTATTATTATTATTATTGTTATTATCATTATTATTATTATTGTTATTATCATTATTATCATAATATATCAATTTATTTATTATTCTATAATATAATCAACATTTTGTAATATAATAATCGTGTATATTATTTTACATATAACATTTGATGTATATAATGTTATGTTAACAATGATGTTATGATAAATAATAATATCAATAATAATAATTTAATGTCATACTAATAATAATGACATTAAAATGGATTCAGATTAATCTTCTTATTAGCGTCTACTCGACATATCTTTTGCCATCAAGGGTCAAAATGACCCATTTTGGATTCTTAGAGCATGGTAAAGCAACAAGTATAAGTTATTCACCACTTCTACGTTAAAACTTTTTTAGTCAACGAGATTTAAACTCATTACTGCAGGTTTGACTTGACGTTTTCAGAAAAATGATTTGGCCCAGATTATCACTGACTAGTTCGTGTTTCACCATTTCAGTTTTTTATAATGTTACATAACATTTGTTTGAGATGAGGTCATATTGAATCAAGTAGAAAGTAATGGCCATTAATTTTATTTCCAGAACCATGTCTATTTTCAAATTTGACCTGAACACTGAATGAAAATTAGGAGGAAATCAAGCAAGAAGATTGGAAGTGGCTTTATATGTCTTCCTCTTTTTTTATTTGTTACCGTGTTTGTAATAATGTTCATTGAAAGTTCAGAGACCGACTTTCTGCTGATCACTCAGCCATTACACTACCAACCACTGCTGAACACAGGAAGTGCTGATAACCGTCCACAACGTTGGTTCCTCTGATCAGGTCTCCAGTGGATGCAGCCCAACACAGGTTCCCTCCAAGTTGAAAGCTGAGGATGTGGTGAGAAGATTGATTTACTTTAAATTTTAAAAATGATTTTGGTCAGTGTAGTTTTTTTCCAATACATCCTGCTTTTACTGAAAATATTTGACTTTAAGACTTTACACTGACGATCAGAGCGTTCTTCTGCAAAAACACAGGAAGCTCGAAGGTAAGGTAGATTAGCCAGCAACAGGTTTGTACTAACAGTAAATTAAAAATGCAAGCTACTCTCCAAAAAAAAGAAGCTTACTAGACATTTGATTATTCTGGGATCAGAGTCTAAAAAAAACCATGCTTCTTGTTCTGTTATTTAAAACTTTTTTTATTGATATAAAAAAAGAAGAAAAAATTAAGTCAGTAAATCAATGGCTTGGCTCTGCTGTCACAATATTTGTGTATGTAGTTGTTTGTTGTATGGTTCGACTTCACTGAAAAATCTATAATTCTAAATGTTTTTAGGAATCATTGAGTCACATTGGGCGAAACATTACAGCACCTACAGGAAGTTGTGATGTTGAGATTGTAACTTCTACTTTCTGGTGGTGTTCCCTTTACTGCATGTGCTCTCTCACCACATCCAGAAACCTCCTCTTTGGTATTTGGTCCTTTTTCTCCTGCCAGGCAGCTCCATCTCAAGCATCCTTCTTCCAAAAGATCCAGTATCCCTCCTTTTCACATGTCCAAACCATCTCAATCCGGCCTCTCTTACTGTCCCTCTGATGTGATGGTCTCTAATCTGTCCGTCCTCGTCACTCCCAAAGAACATTCAGCTCTGCCTCCTGTCTTTAGGTCTGAGCCATCATCTCTAAATCATCCAGCAGAGCGGCTCTCACTACCATCTTGCAAACTTTTCCCGTCACTCTTCTGTCCCAGATAACTCCTGCTGCACACCTCACAGCTATCACACTGCTCTCATACATATCCTATACCACTCTAAAATACTTCTCTGTTACTCCAGACTTCCTCATGCAATCACAAAATTCCTCCCTCAACACTGTGATACACTTTCTCTAAATCCACAAAGACACAATGCAACTCCCTCTGATCTTCTCTATACTTCTCCATTAGCCCTCTCAAAACAAACATCTCATCCTTAGTGTTCTTTTTTGACATGAAACCATATTGCCGCTCACAAATCGTCACCTCTTCCTTTAATCTAGCTATGATATTGATTAGGCTAGATTTGCATAGTGGTGCATAAGAAATGAAGGAATAGCATTTGTAGAAAATGACCTAGAAACGGTCAGACCAGGTTGTAACCACACACCTTGTATCCAGGTCACAGACATGCTGGTCAGGCAAAATATGTTTCCACTGATCCCAGAGACATTATGTCAGAAGATGTGGTGAGAATCTTGATGGAGGAAAGACGAAAGATGCAGGAGGATTTTGGTCCAGTCAGATTTTCCCAGCAGTATCCTGAGTAATGTAATGTTCCTGAAGTAACTTATGGAGGAAGTCATTTGTCAGATTTGGTGACACTGTAGGAGATTTCTTATGGAGTGGAGAGATGTTGGTGAGGGAAGTTCTTCAGACCATGATTCCTTGAAGAAGGCATGAACGACTGACCTATCTCATCTGTCCTGGTCTGAATAGATGGAGGGCTGCAGACCTCCTTCTCTCCAGAGATGCGGATACGTCAGCTGGATTGGAGCCTCAACACCTGGTAAGACAGACTTGACCTTCGCATCATTTTTAAATAATATAGAACCACAGATAAAGAGGAAACTAGACATGGAGAAATAAACCATCAAAAATAAAACAGGAAACATGTACTTGAACACCTCACTTCACAGTAAATGCAGCCTGAACCTCACACCATGGAATGTTTGAACTGTCTCCTCTTTCTCCCCGAAAGAATTTTCTCACCTAGCTCATCTGTCAGATGGTTTAAAATCAGCTCTTCTTCTCCTTCTGTCACCAAAAGATAGTAGCAGTCGAGCACACACAAGGTCAACATTTTCCCATCAACCCCCACGACCAACAAACCCAGAGCAAAGCCGTGCTCCGTATGGTTCTGTCCTACTGCCTGGTTCTCATCCTCACGAGAGTGATGACAATCACTGTCATGCAAACAAAGGGAGAAAAGTGGATTCCAGGCATCCAGAGTCTGACAACTGGTACAGAGAGGATCCATCTCTTCTTCAGCCACAGGATAACAACATGTTCCTTCCAAGGAGCAGTCCTGTTATCTCCAGGCACCGTAGATCTGAAGTCAGTACCAGCACCACTGTCCCATCAAGGTAGTCCACCATGAAAACTGTTAAACAAGAAAAATATTCACACGCTGAGATTTTAAAGTTAACTGTTATCAGTGAACCTGAAGACCATTTTATTAAATCAAACTTGTATTATTGATTATTAAATAATTATTTTTGATTATTTATTTTATCATTTAAATTTAGATGTTATCATTTATCTTATTATTTATTTTCTTTTATGTTTGATTATTTGATTATCTTATCTTTTTATTCGTTATCTTATCTTGATTCATGGATTATACTATACATTTTATTATCTTTTTTAATTGTTTATCTTATTTTTTATTTATTTTGTTATATTTATTATCATGAATGTATTAATATGTAATGTATAAGAATAATTTCTCTTATTTATTTCTGTATTTTCTTTTTTTTTTATTCATACATTTTTATTTTAATAAAATTAAAAATAAATAAATAAAATCTTTTTACACATTCTAAATACCACATATAAGATAAAAACTGAGTTAGAGGGATCACCTTCTCATGTGTTTAAGAGGTCAGTGTTATGTTTTGTCTTGTATTTGTCTTTTTCTAGCTTAGACTCTCCATTTCCTGACTCTGGTCCCCTGTCTCCGGATCACAACCTGACAGGAACCAGTATAGGATACCTGCCATCAAATCAGAGCTCCAGACTCAATTCATGCTGCAGCTCCATCTCACCCAGTCTGGATAGCCCACTAAATGCTGAACCACACCTTCCCATCAGTGGACAGCTGGGATCAGATGCGGAGCACAAAGGTCACGGTCGAACATTTTACTCATTACCTACTCAAATGATCAGTTGAGAACATTTTTAGTCCCACTTGACTCAATAATAATATGAGCCAGTGGCAGAATGTCTATGCTAAAGAGTAAGGGGCCAGGGAAGGAGTCACGGGGTAAAAGGGGCACTGAGGACGAGGCATGGCTATTTAGAAAGTCCAATTTGATAAGGATTAAGAGGATTCTTTCTTTTTTGGGCATATTAAAGCATGTAATGACTTACTAAACAGAACCATCATTTTATAAAAAAAAAAAAGAAGAAGTTTAATCAGGGTCAAATAGTTTTCTAAAAACACGTTTTCCTGAAAGGTTCAGCAAATTCAAATGGGTGGAATCATTATAATTATTATTCAGTTGACTCATGCAGAAAACATCTGCACTTGAAGAAAAAAAAAACCCTGTCTTCTTCTGATGTAAATCCGTTTGATAATTTCAGGCTGGCGAGTAGGTCATCTCTGAACCTCAGGTGTTAACGTATCATCGATGCAGGTAGACAAAGCATGAATCTGCTCATAGTTTTGTTGGGTGTATGTGAGACAAGTAGATGAAGACCAAGTTCCAAAGAGCACTTCTCCTGTTTAGATCTTATCTTTGTATCTGGTTAAAACATTCAGGGGTTTCACTATCACCGGTGTTGAAAGGTTTCAGTTCCTCATCATGAGTGTCTGCTTTACTGTTACTGTCCACATCTGCTAAAGAAGCATGGCAGGAAGTGACGTGTGCAATGAATCACACCTTAATTACCTCATGTGTCTGCACTTGGGTCCTCATCTCTGCATATGCTTCTACATAGCAATATTCTTGTGCCACATCCTGAGCAGGCAAATATCTGTGCACAAAAATGACAAACTAAGTGTGCAGGAATGTAGCGCCTATAGAACACCATTCTCCTGAGAAGTAAGATACTCTTGACCAAACCCCTTGAGCCAGTGCATCACATTTAAGCTTTCATATCAGCCATAAGTGTATTCCCATTTTCTGGACAGGTTAATTGTCTTTGGGCCCTCATTAACCAAGAAACCGAATAGCGAGCGCTAAATTGTGTTTCCATTCTGAGAGACTGCTCGTTAGTTTTGCTTGTGATCTACAGAGAATAAACTGTGTGAAGGAGATAATATACAAACATGGTAGAGGCCGTATTATTATTAAATGAAGGTTTTGCGTGTGTTACCGGACCCTGTCTTGGATAGTTGGACAAAGAGCAAAGTGAACGCACGAACAAAATTAAATTTAATGCCATGGAATTGGAGGTGTTAGTTGAAGAGGCAAATAAACATATTGTTGAAATACATCAAAGAAACGCGATATGGTAGAATATCGTGCGTAAAACAAGAAGAATGACTGACGAAATTAAGAGAAGATGGCAAGATATAAGTAGAAGAACATAAGAAAAACTAGCTAATAATAAAACCTGGGTTAATGAAAGAGGAGGGACATGTCTCTGACCACGACTCAGCAGCAGGTGCAGCTCACTCACTGCCATGAGCAGATGCACATACTGAGATGAACATGTTTTTTATCTGGTTCTATTTCATTTATTTACCATATTCACCAAATCGAAAATAAATGTGCTTCATGTTTTAACATTTTGCTGAATAGGGATGAGAAGTACTATTGAAGATGGATTCATCAAATACCCAGGATGTGAGAGCAGGGGTGGTTTAAGCTTGTGTGGCGCCCTGGGCGAACCTCCCTTTCAAATGCTCAAATATCTGAATATGTATTAGCTTTAACTTAGCTTTAACTTAGCTTAGCTTTAACATATATATATATATATATATATATATATATATATATATATATATATATATATATATATATATATATATATATATATATGTATTCATATATAGTTTGCACATGTTTTTACACAGGCAAAGTAAATACGGCTATTTATATTTAATAATCCCTGATGAAAATCTGTTTAAAACCCTTTAATGTCCTACTCAACTGTTTGTTTTAGCACATTTCAATATTTTGTATTGAAAACTCTGTACCACCTGGCTAAGTGTGTTTATAATAGGATCCGGTAGATACTGGTATATGCTTAAGAGTAAGGGACCAAGGATGGAGCACTAAGGGACACCACAAGTCAAGAGGTGGAGGCATTAATCATGGCGATTGAGAAAGTCAAATCTAATAAGTAGAATTTATTTTTGCAGCATATTAAAATATGTGAGTACCCAGTAAACCTTATTTTGTAACTTCATTCAACCACAAAAAAAATTCTAATAATGGTTGAGAAGTTCTCTAAAAACATACTTTTCCAAAAGGTTGAGCTAATCTGAAAACATTTTGGCAATTTTTTCTATAAAATATAAATTTCATCATGAAATGATTTTATAAGTCAGATTACTTTGAAATTGAAAACATTCTTGAACCAAAAGATTTGTCATTTTTTAGGAAATTTAGAGTATTACAATATTAAATGAATGAAAGCACCAAATAAATAATTTTCTATTGTTTTATTTTCGTGGCGAGGACATCGAAGGGATATTCTGAAAGTTGTGGTTTTGAATTCTTATTTCTCTGAATTAGTTTATCTGATTGATGATCTCACTTTCACGTGATGGTGTGGCGTTTGACCTGTGTGTGTTTTGACAGGAGAGCGAACAGAGAGTATCCCAGAATTCACTGCAGACACCTTCAGGAGCAGTTGTGAGGTGGAACAGGTGTGTTACCTCCTCTCAGCAGAGACGGAGTACGCCGTAAACAGAGAACTGTTTGATGAACTAACAAAAAAGACTTCAGCTAGTAACACTCAATTAGATGCAGTATTTGTAACCTAAATTAATAAGTTAGACTCTGAAAATACATGACTTTATGTTATGTTATGTTAGTTGCAGTAATTTCTTCAAGTTCATCAACAATTTTCTTTTTATTGTACATGATTAGACCTCAAAAGGTTTAAAAAGGAAACTCAAGCTTTTTAAATTCTTCGGATCCCTTTCAAATTGGTTTTTTTTCACTGTTTTGCCTTAAAAAATAAAACTATAATATTAAGCAGTAAATAAATATGTGTTCATTATTGATGCACAAACCCGCACATTATTTCATTCCTTCTACGTTTGAAAACAAATATTACACACTGTTAAAAGAGGATTGTTGATCATTTAAAAAAAAAAGAAAAAATGATTTCCACTGGTGACTCAATTAAATTAGGTATTTTTCAACTTACATTTTTGACTATTTAATAACTCAAATTTTGTGTGTGTTACCAGTGATCTTTTTTTTTTTTACAGTTATGTGATGATTTTTAATATTGGAACACTTGCTCTTTGGTGTGGATCAGAAAAACTTTGGTTTCTGTCTGAGAGTGAGACTGGGTAAACGTGATCCTGCTTAAAAGGATCTACAGATTAAAAGTCAGACCAGGTCATCTGATTCTGGTCATATGTGTGAATCTCTGTGTGCAGGAAAACACTCATTTCATCGTGGTGGACATGGTGCTAGAGGTGCTGGAGGTTGTGAAGTGGAACATGAGTTTGGATCGATGGACCTTGCAGTTGAGGATGTGCAGCTACATGCGGTCCAGCACGGTTGAACCTGAACCAGAGACCTGCGGGATCACGCACTCACACTCACAAACCCATGATGAGGAGGAGGAGGCAGAGGACACTGAAGCTCAACATCAACCAGAGATCTCCTCCTTCCTTTCTACTGACAGCATAGTCGAAGGTAAAATTATTCTTATTGTCCATTTAAGTATCTCATAGAACACGGATGGATTTAAAGGCTGGCTGGAGTTTATTTAATGTGTTTTTATTCCAGACAGGAGCATCAATGCCTCCAAAGATTCTCCTGGAGAGTAAGAGAAACATTAACACACAGGATAAAATTCTAAGCTGGATGTTTCGTACTCACTGTGTGTCATGATGCAGTGCAGAGGATCTGGCCCAGCAGCTGCTGAAAAATTTTAGGAGGAACTGGTTTCCTTCCAGTAAGCCTCGCCGTGGACGACTAAGCCTCCGCAGCTCGATGCAGGAGGTGAGTGTGTTTGTAGCTGGAGATGTAAAGACAGCTGAGTCGGGCTTGAGGAGAAAACACCCCTCTCTGAAGTAAATGTCTGAAATCCACCAATGCTGGGGGGCGACCGCAGATTTTACCTCGACTTGCATTTTGCCCAAACTAGCAGTCAATGCATTACAGTGCAGGACTTAGAATGGCCACACTGGGAATAACTGATAAAGAGTGGATAAATATGGAATATTAAGGTTGTTTTTTTTAAAACTGTGTACATCTTTTGAGTAGACTGTAAAACCTCCAACCTTTGCCCTCTGGTAACCCAGTTCCAAGGTTCTGAGGTTGTAATGACCAGCAGCAGCCTGACAGAGGAGATCAGACTGAGGACAAGGATGAGAGGATCCCTGAGCTGGGCTCCACCACGCTTTCAAATCATCTTCACCGTTCAGCCGACCCTCAGGTCATCTTCACCTCTGATTAAAGTCATAAACGCTGGATCCAGATAAACATGAGGATCACAGCCCGGTGTTTGTTTCCTCACGCAGACGCAGTGAAGTCGTAACAGGTCAAAACTTCCTCTGTGCTGGCTGTGGGACGGAGGTGGAGCCCAGTGAGTGAATGACCGGAAACGGTCCAGGTTCATACAGTGAAACAGTCCAAGTTCACACTGGGAAACATTTGAGGTTCACACTGGGAAAAATTTGAGGTTCACACAGAGAAACATTGGAGGTTCACACTGGGAAACATTTGAGGTTCACACAGAGAAACATTGGAGGTTCACACTGGGAAACATTTGAGGTTCACACAGAGAAACATTCCAAGTTCACACAGGGAAACATTCCAGCTTCATACAGTGAAACAGTCCAGGTTCATTCAGTGAAACAGTCCAGGTTCATTCAGTGAAACAGTCCAGGTTCATTCAGTGAAACAGTCCAGGTTCATTCAGTGACTCCTCTCTCTCTGTTCTCTAGAATACATCAAGAGACTGAAATACTGTGAATACCTGGGCAGGTACGTAGAATAATAATAGTCTTGAGTCCACTGCTACGTTACCTGCTCTTAACGCTAACATAAGCATGTTAACATGCTAGTATTTGTACTTAAGATTGAGTTATTCACTTAAAACTCACAAACATCATCCTGATGATGTCAGCGGAGTCAGAGGAGCAGCGTGTCTCTCGGGTTCATTCTCTGGGGACCATGAATATCTGTTCAGAGCTTCATGGAGTACTCACAGACGTACTGCTTGATAGGATGTGTTCATCTTAGCGGGTTCTCCTGAACCAGCAATTGAACCACCATGTAGTAATTGGTTCCGATTGTTTCTGCAGGTACTTCTGTGAGTGCTGCCACAGCGGCTCGGAAGAGAGGATTCCTGCTCGGGTTCTGTCCTGCTGGGACTTCAACAGGTAACAAAAACTGTTAAACTAACTAAAAATCTATTCACTGATCAATCGACATTATAACCACTGATGGTAAGATCAGAATAACATTGATTATCTGGTTCACATGGTTACCTGTCAGTGGGAGGGATATATCATCTGTGTACCTTAGTTGACTATCAGTGGGTGGGATATATTATCTGTGTACCTTAGTTGACTGTCAGTGGGTGGGATATATCATCTGTGTACCTTAGTTGACTGT